>QKWP01001622.1:60409-79757 GCA_003550325.1 Gigaspora rosea
CTTTTTTCCATTGGTTTTTGTTTCCTTTTCGTTAGACTAGCCTTCATGCTTTACCATGTGGTTTTTTTTCTTTTTTGTTTTCCTCTTTCTTTTTTCTTTTTTGTTCGTTTTTCTTTTTGTATCTCTTGTTTTCTTGGCTTTTGATATTTTTTTTTATGTTTACCCCCTCTCCTTATTTTGTCCTTAGTAAATTCCTTGTTAGTTAAAGGAATATGAAGGAGAGAAGAAGCCATTATGGTATGGCACTTAGGCTAGTTTAACACAGCCTCTAGTTTTTAGACTTGTCTTCAAATTAGTGCGGCAGGTTGTACTTGGGCCTTTAAGGCAGCCGGGTAATGTCAGATTTGCAAATTAGGAGTAAACAAATGTATTATGTAGTGATATACTTAGTATCTTAATAAAATACTGGCGAAACTGCCTAAGTGAAAAAAAAAGTATTGCTAGTACTTAGCTAGGTTAGTTATATAATTTAAATCTAAAGAGTAAAAACTATCAAACTTATCCACCTATTATATAAGCCTAACCTTATTCAGCTGCTTCAATGAATACCCAAATACGACCTATTGCATCAACTTCTGAAAGTTGAATTTCAATATCAAAATACCATCAAGAACTATACTAGTAGGGTTTCCTACCAGTTTTAATAAAGTTTTCTATTGCAACTACAGTTGTATAATTTACATCTAGTAATAAAATGTCTCTTTTCCCTTCTTTCTGCCTTCCTATTACTCTAGGAGTTTCTTGTTTTTGTTGCTGGCTCAATCCTACTCCTACACCTTTATTATTGTTCTTATAAGCCCTTGTGGTAGCTATTCCATAAGTAGATCTATACGATTTTGGTTGCTTCAACTACTTTGTTATATCTAGTCTTTTTTTCAAACAATTATTTGATCACACCTTTTTTCATATGTTTTCATAAAAATAGTTCTAGTAGCCTTGAAGAACTTCCATTATGGCAATTTTGATGTTTCTGTAACTTGAAAAAAGTTCATTAAGTTTGTCTACCACCTTTTGATTTATTAAACCTTTGACCATGTTTAACCTAACACTGATTCTACTATCTTTGTTGCTTCTGAATATAATCCTAGAGATTGAAAGTAGGTTAACTCTGCTTTTGGCTTTTGGAGTAAGTGTGTTTCATACAGTTTCTTTTGTGAGCGCTTTAATTCTTTTCTATTATGCCTCGAAAGCAGTACATTTTGTGATATAGTTCAGCGTTTCAGCTTCATTTTCTAGGCAGAAGATACAGTTTAGTGAGTTACAAACGTTCAGCTTATATTTATGAAGCACTTTAAGGGTTAGAGCCAAATTTATAAGAAATTTAATCTGTATAATACCTTTTTGTTTTTGGAGATAGAATTATATTTGGTTTCAAGCTGGATTTTGAATCTATCCCAGAAAATTTTCTAGCAAATGCTATTTTCTTTATTCTCTGATTTAACTACTTCAAAGGCTTTTATTTCACTCCAAGAGAAGTTTAAGCCCATATTATATAGTATACTAAGGAACTCACGAGTAGATATCTCAACCAAAAAACCTTTCTAATATAATGCTCTGTGTATCAAAGATTTGTTTTCTATAGGAACCATGTTTGTAGCAGTGTCTCTAATTGCTGTTTTTGCCAAATAATCTGCTCTATCATTTCATACGTTATTACTGTGGCCTTTAACCTTCTGCAAGTTAAGCTTGAGTTGTTTAATCATACAAAGTTCAACAATTTGTGATACTATTAAATAGTTCTTTTTTTTGTACTAGCCATTATTAGATACCTGCTTTTATCTCTTCTTAATTCTGTTAATAGTGGCTAGACTATTAGTAAAAATTGTAACTATACTCCCCTTTAAACAAACCAGAAGTACTGACCAGATTGCAGTTTGGTTGAAAATGGCCATAAATTGGTTTTCCTATAGTATTGATCTAATGCTATATTCCTTACTAGATCTACTAATACCTAGCTAAATCCTATTTGTGCTATATTTGGGCTTGACTCCTCTCTCATAATTAAAGATCTATCTGTATAAAAAACTGGTTTTTTTCTCTTTATTCAAAATCCTTATCAACCTATCTATTAAGTCTGTGGCTATGTCTAAGATTTTTGTTTTATTTTTAACTATTTCAATTTCTAATTCCTTCACGGTTTTTAATTCTTGCAAAATAGATTCTGTATTTCCTATCTCATTACTATCTATATATGATTTGTCAAATATTTCAGATAATATTAGCAAATACTCTTCTTCACTTAACTTTTCTGATAGAGAAATAACTCCAATTATATTGTGTTCATAAATTTGGCCAACACAGCCTTGACTAGCCTTAAGTGTGTTTAGTAAACAACCCTTACACCTATTAAGTATTCTTGCTAGAATGCTTTGGGCTTTTGTTGTTATCCAGTGCTCAACAAGAACTCTATTCCTCTCTTTTTTAAGAACCTTTCCCAGCTCAATTAATGAATTTTTTGTTTTGAAGTAAATTCCTTTTTTGTATCTGTTGTCTTCTTATAGATTACTAAAAACCAATCTAGAAGCGAGGTTGTTCGGTGCATTTGTTAGATAACTTGGAATAATTTGTTATACGCTCATATTAGTGATTAAGTTTTTTTTAGTATCTAAACCAACTAGCTTTCTACCCAGTATCTGAAATTGGGTTGCGGAGTCTGTGGACCGCAACAAATTTTAAATTTCCGCAACCAAAATCTGAAGTGCATATGCAAATTCTGCATATAAATTTGCAAATTTTACTTATAAATTTTGATTAAATGCTTATACGCACAACCAAATTTTTATAAATTCTTATAATCCGCAACTATTTTTTTTTATTTAGTTGCAGCCCGCAACTATTTTAAAAATTGAATTTCAGACACTGTTTTTACCCATCTTGCTTCTATCTTAATTTGTGGCTATATTAAAAAAGTTTTTCTATCCTCTTCTAATAATTGTTCTATACAGTATATACTATTTCCAGTTCGAAGAGATAGAAATGGACTTTTGCAAAAACCTTTTCTGGCAGGATTTTGTTGGCTTTCAAACCTAGTAAACCAGGCCTTCGATCTGGCTGATTATCTCTAAGCAGATTGATTTTACAATTCATACTTTTTGTCTTAAAGAGTATTAAATATGCAAAATTATCTTGCCAGATTTTAGCTAGCTAAACTGGCGTTCTGTAATATATGACTAGTCAAGGTAGCCTGCACATGCAATATCTTGTTTAATTTGAATTCTTGTAACCTCTTTTATTACCGTGACTGCTAAGTCTTTTCTGTACACTTGTCATCTGCTTTATTACAGAGAGGCTTAATATTTGCTAGATTGTTGTGCATAATAATTTGGTTGTTTGCCGTGCATGCTATATCTATTTTTTGTTTACAAATTTTGATATACGGCTAGTAAATTCTTTCCAATGCATGCTTTGAGAGTTTAGATGTTTGAAGAAGGTAGCATAACTTTATAACCATATTGTTAATATAAGTAAGTTGACTAATAGTTATTTTCTTTTTGTACAGGCTGCCTACTACAGTCAGACCTCCATAAATGCAACGTCCATAAATGCAATACCTCTCTAAATGCACGTATTTTTCTATTCTGTAAAATGTTATTAATGCTAAATGCACGTTCTATATTCTGTAAATGCACATTCTCTTGAATAACATTTTATATCACACTAACCTCCCTAAATGCACGTGGCCAATCAAATTTTAGTATTTAAGATAGGTTATACAGTTTTGGTAGAAGTTATACAAACTTGATGATCTAATTTTTAAAGCTGCAATTTAATTGGTTCTCTCTAAATACAAACCTCCCTAAATGCATGTTGTAGGCTTGTCCCTACGAGTTGCATTTATGGAGAGTTGACTGTATTTGTTTAATAATGTAGGACACTTTTGTTGAATGAGTAATTCTTGCATGCCCTTACTAATTCACACCCCAAAACTCTAATTAAGGACCTTTTTTTTTCAGGTATTATTCTCTGTTCACTAAGAACAATCCCTTGTCAGGACTATAATTGTTAATTACTAGCAGTTTTAATTTGTTCCCATTAACTTTGATCTGGTTAAGTAAATAAAACTGCTTAGCGATACAAGTTATTTCATGAAGTTGTTTTTTAATTCCACAATTTAGATTGTGTCATCAGTATATACAACTATTGCGATCCTAGCTAACAAAGTTATATTATGCTTGTAAGTAAGATTAGTATAACTTTTACACTACAGCTTGTATCCTAATATCTTATTTTTTGCATCTGATTTAATAGGGGATTATAGAACAACCTCTACAATAATGCTGAAATAACCTCTCATTGGTCTATTTCTCTGTCTGCCTGTATCTCTTTTGTTAGCCCATGTGCCATTATAACTTTAATTTTCCTTTCCTGAAATAAATTTAAAATAAAGAAATGTGTATTATCCAGAAATTTAATTCTTTGCAAAGCTAGGTTCAGCATATGCAAGGGCACAGAATCAAAAGCCTTTGACATTTCTTGTAAAAGCAACCATAGCTCCTTCTTTTTCTCTTTAGCATCCTCTTAATTTTTATATTAAATTATATTAAAAATTACAATAACCAATCAAATTAGGCTAGTCTAGTAGTTTAGATTATATTTACTTACTAGAATTTAAAAATCTTTAAAAAAAAATTAACAAATATAAATTATAAACAGGGTTGAGATAAAAATCTAAGTAAATTTCTGATAATTTCTGAAGCTTGATTTAGAAAAATCAACTTTGACTTAGCTAACTAAGCTGCTTTTAAATATCAACTTAGTCTAGTTAATAAATCTGCCGATCATAATTTAAAATAAAATCTACATTTTTTACTTAACATGCTAGTTTTCTAAACCCCACTAATACTTGTTTATTATAATTTTTTTTAAAACCTAAACCCCTAATCCTAAAAAATGCACTCTAAAAAAATTTAGTTTTCGAGATTTTATACTATAATTTCATTTTAATTTGGATTTTATTATAATCTGTCACAATAAATGATGATCAACTACAAATACTAGTTTAATTTTACTAAATATATATGTTGTGCCTCAGATTAAAACTTGCGTCAGATTGAATCCGACACACGTCAGATGACTATCAATTGACCAGCATTAAATGATCGACAACAACTGGCCTAAACTACCTCCTAACTTTACCATAATTTTACCCTAACCCTAATCTAATTTAGGCCGGTGTCAATCTGACACAAGGATCGATCTGAGGCACAACATAATGATTCTGTGATTGACCAATTAAAATTAGTTATATGCATCTATATTTTTATAACAAAAAAAAATACAAAAAAAAAAAAAATACAAAAAACTAAAAATAAAAATTAAAAAAAAATACAAAAAATACTAATACAAATTACAATATAATACCAATTTATATTCCAACTATTGTGCTATGTCCATTTATACTAAATGTTTCAAACTATAATACTAAATTTATTATGCTATATGTTTTAATACTAACTAGGGTTCCTCAAATTCAAATCAAATCAAATAATGGGTCAATTTGAATTTGATCAAATCAAATTGACTCTGATTTGAATTTGATTTAATTCAAATATTTGAATTTGAATTTGATTTGAATTTAAATTTTTAATAATAATTTTCAAATCAAATCAAATATTTGTCAAATCAAATCAAATTTGGGCATATTTGAATTTGATCAAATCAAATATAACCAAATTTGAATTTGAATTTGATCAAATATTTGATTCAAATATTTGAAGATCAAATCAAATTGCGGAACCCTAATACTAACTATCCATTTTAACTATCATGCAATGTTCATTTTAAAGAAAAAAGAGTATTAGTACTGTATAATAAAAATAAATATAAATGTAAAAAAAAAGAATACTATACTAACTATTGTGCCTATCTGTCCATACTAACAATTGTACTACCGTTCGTTCTAAAAAAAAAGAAAAGAAATATTAGTATTGTATAAAAAGAAAAAAAAAACTATCACGCTCTGTGCATTTTATTGTGCTATAATTGTACTATGCTCATTTTAAAAGAAAAAAGAAATATTAGTACTACATAAAGAAAGAAAAAGAAGAAAGAGAAAAAAATACTATACTAACTATTATGCTTTTATTATAATATCATACTAACATTCTGGACAAACAATTGTACTATGTTTATTTTTTAAAAAAAATGTTAGTACTGTAAATATAAAAAAAAATAAAAATAAAAAAATACTATACTAACTATCATGCTCTTTGTCTATACTAACAATTGTACTACTATTTGTTTTAAAGAAAAAAAGAAAAGAAATATTAGTACTATATAAAAAGAAAGAAGAAAAAAATAAAAAAAACTAACTATTATACTTTGTTCATTCTAACTATCATGCTATATTTATTCTAAAAGAAAAAAAACTATTAGTACTGAATAAAAAAAAAAGTAAAAAAAATACTATACTAACTATTATACTTCATTCATTCTAACTATCTGTTCTAACTATCATACTATAATCTATTCTAATTAGGGCTCTGGCAGACCTGAACTGAGGCCAGACTTTAGGCAAGTCCAAGTCTTGTTTAAAATTTGATTCAGACTCAAACTCAAACTATTTTACAACTCAGTTTAGTCTAAGTCCAAATATAAAATTTTTGGTTTGGTTCAAGTTCAGTTTGAGTTTGGTCTGAAGGTTTGAGTCTAGTCTGAAAGTTTGAGTCAGTCTGAAAGTTTGAAATCCAATCCAACATGCATAAGATAAAAATATTTTTATAGTATTTTGATCCAGATAAGTGTCACCTAGATCATTTGCAAGTGAGCAGGTAATCTAAGTTAAATTATAGCCTACTTTGCCTAATAGCTGCGTCAATAAGTAGAACAATTCTCAACTTGCATCTTTGTGAGCTTGGTTAGTTGATTAAGACTTATAAAATATATTTCAGATCAAAAAATTAACTAAAAATCAACTAGTTTACAACAATGTATTTATTTATTAGTTAGTTAATTTAGACATTAAATTGGCAAATAATAAATATAAGAAATGAAAGTGTTTTGGTATGTTTTGGTTATATAAAGAATTAATAATATAAAGTACTAATGTACTATAATTTCTCAAAAACAAATCTGCAACCTCTACGAGTTTCCAACATTTGTTACATGAATGAGAGTACAACTAGCCATATACAGTTGGACCTCCATAAATGCAACTTCCATAAATGCAATATCTCCCTAAATGCACATTTTTTTTATTCCGTAAAATGGTATTAGTGCTAAATGCACATTCTATATTCTGTAAATGCATGTTCTCTTGAATAACATTTTATATTACACTAACCTCCCTAAATGCATGTAGCCAATCAAATTTTAGTATTTAAAATAGGTTATACAGTTTTGGTAGAAGTTACACAAACTTGATAATCAAATTTTTAAAGCTGCAATTTAATTGGCTCACTCTAAATGCAAACCTCCCTAAATGCACGTTGTAGGCTTGTCCCTACGAGTTGCATTTATGGAGGGTTAACTGTATACAAATTTTGGTTGTTTAATTTAAGTAGTCCACTCAAAGGTTCTACACTAGATGCCATACCTGCAACCAAACTAGAAAATTGCAGTGGGATTGACTATTTAAACCCTCTGGTTAAAGCTTTGTCTGTCAGCCCTACTTGTATCACGAGGTTAGCCTTCGGTACATTAGCCAGTCAAGGACAGCCCTAGATGCCAACAAACCTTCCCTTAGAACTAGTTTATCCTTGTGAGAAACTTGGTAGAGCAGTCTCTGTTCCACACAGGTATTATCTATACTTCAGTAACTTACATACTTACTGAGACAAGCAACTTGCGGTTAAGGAATACTCTAACTGCTACCATTATCTACTTCTGCCCTTGTAAGGTTCGCTCTAACCCCAGTACCTACCATCACTTTCTTATCGGTCCTTTACCAATACCTCCGAGACTTCCAATCCAAAAGGGTCGATCTACCCGGCATTAGATGCCATTATAGTTTTTTTCCCTCTGGTATCTACTTCTATAACGTAGGTCCTTTTCCTCTAGTACCCAATTCGGTAGCCAAATTGGTAGCCTTGTCCCTAAGGTCGATGTCTGGTTTTTCGGCTCTGGTCCAATATTCCAGTTTTGGTAGCACCGTCAAAGATCTTTGCTACCTCCTTACTCGGGTCTTGCCAAATGGGTTTCTGTTTTCTCAGTTCCTTGGATTTGTCTGTGTCACAAAGCACAACTTCGCCTAAAAACTCTTTGGTTACCAAGAACTACAGGTAATGTACCAAACTAATCAACAGGAAACAGTTACTGGAACACAAGTCTATTTTTCAAAAGCGTTGCAGTAGGATTTAAACCCTAGAACTGTCACTTGGGGGTAACAATTTACCAACTTCCCTAAGTCGCCACACCCTATAGTGATATTTTTTACTTAATAGCAACTACTATCTATATATAGTATATTTATTTAATCTAATTCTAATTGATCACTATTTCTAACTATGTATCTATAATAAAAAATCATATAATAAATAGTATGCTTTTTAATAAATATTTTATTTAATAATTTATAATAGTTTTTTTATTATAAATTTTTATAATTACTTTATAAAAAGTTTAATATAACTGTGACTATATAAAGGTTTAATTATAATTATATTTAAATATAATTATCATATTAACATATAACCAGCTTGGTAATTATTGAGAGGTCTGATTGCAGTTTGCATTAAGAGAAAAAAAGAAAAAAAATCTATATAACAGGTTTCTACTATGCATTAACAAACTAGTTATTATTAACAAGAGCTAAATTAAAAATATAAAAATAGTATGTTTGGCTATACTAAAAAATAAAAAATCAATATAGTAACAAATCATATAGTAGCAATACAAGCAAATAAAAAAAATATATATAAACAAATTAAAAAAATATTAAAAATCAAGAATAGAATTTTTATTTCTGCATACTAAGTTATATATTCCTAAAAATAAGCTACCTTTTTTGAGCAAAATTATATAAAAAAAAATATGAAGTAGCTTATTTTTAAATTTTTAAATTTTTTAAAAAAATTAAAAAATGAACTAAATAAAAAGTTGTCTAAATAATTTGAAATTTTATTATAATTGTATATTGATGTTCTGAACAAGTTTACTTAATAGTACTTTTGAAATTTACTTAGTAAAATTTTAAACTTTTATATATAGCAACTGCTAATAGGTTTTTTGAGATTTTAAAAAAATCAAAAGATAGCTTATTTTCAGGAAGATATAGTAACCAAAAAATAAAAAAATAAAAATATAGATATATATCTAAAAAAAATTAAAAGATATAGTAAATATATAATTATACCCATATAGTTATACTTTAATATAAGGTAATAGTAGGGTTCCTCAAATTCAAATCAAATATTAGATTAATTTAAATTTGATCAAATCAAATTGACCCTGATTTGAATTTGATTTGATTCAAATATTTGAATTTGAATTTGATTTGAATTTGAATTTTTAATAGTAATTTTCAAATCAAATATTTGTCAAATCAAATCAAATTTGGCCATATTTGAATTTGATCAAATCAAATATAGTCAAATTTGAATTTGAATTTGATCAAATATTTAATTCAAATATTTGAAGATCAAATCAAATTGCGGAACCCTAGGTAATAGCACCTATGTTTAGAAATGATCCTATTGTTAAAAATCTTGTATTTTTTTTTTATAAAATACAATTTTTTTTAAACAATTTATGTGAACACAAATATATAAGTTAAAATATATCATATTAAATAAAATTAATTATTTGCATACCTATAATACCATATTTATATTGGGTTTCAATACAAAAAATTGACTTTTAAATTTTTTTTTATATCAATGAGTTTTTTGCCATCCAATTTACCTTTTATTTAGATAATTCAATATCTAATATTTGAAAAAAGGTAGTATAAGTTTAAATTAGTTAAAATAAATAAATAAAAAAAAGGAAATAAATTTGTTGTACCTGTGACATGTCGCACCCTTGTTTCGACTAATCAAATCGCACGATTTTATAGGCAAAAAATTTTATTTTTTAAAAATTTAAAATTTTAGCTAATAAATCAAAATACATATATAATAGCACGTCATATAATGTAAAATTTTATTCTAAACAACTTTTTCTAAGTCATAAAGATAGGTTGTCTTAGTAAAAAAAAATGGGTTATAAGAAAAATCTAAAATTTACAAAGTTAGCACATATAAACTTTTTTTTACTAAAACAATCTACCGCTTTAACTTAGAAAAAGTTGTTTAACATAAAATTTTACATGAAATACTTAAACATAAATATAGATTATATTAGTAAAAAAAGGTTTATATGTACTAATGATCAAAATTTTTGATTTTTCTTATAAAACGTTATTTTTTTACTAAGACAATCTAATCTATCTTTATGACTTAAAAAAAGTTGTTCAGAATAAAATTTTACTTTATATACTTTGATATCGCTTATTTATTTTTACATTTTATTAGTAAAATTTTAATTTTTAAAACTTACAATTTTTTGTCTACAAAATCAAGCGATTTGATTGGTCAGAATCAGGGATGCGACATGTCGCGGGTGCGACAAATTTCTATTCCCTAAAAAAAATAACAAAAAAAAAACTAAGAAAAAAATGCATTGTATTAATATTATAATTGGATAATTTGACAAGATAAATTAAATTAGTATAAAGGTTTTATTTGTAGCACAATTCAAAATATTGTGTCATTTTGTTTTTTTTTTTACCATTATTTTTTAAGCAATATTTTTTTGGTCCAAAATATTTGAGTCTATAGTACTTAAAATATAGTATAACATTGAATCACATAATATATACAAATATATACTTAATAAAAAAGTCTTTAAAGCATGATCTCATAGGACCCCAAAATATACATAGATAGATCAGATATTAGTTTGCTCATTTTTGGTAATTTTTATACAAATTATTTATATTTAGAGTAAAGTTATTTGTCACATAAGTGACAGTGGCTTATGTATCACTGAACCAATCAGATTTCAGAATCTTGTGTAATGTAGCACAATCAGAAAATTCAAAACAAACGTTTGTTTTATCAAAAAAACAACAAAAATCGCTTATTACTCAAAATCTGCATAGAAAACCACCTTCCGTGCTCTAACAAAAAGTTTTTCTTGAGCGATTTTACTATATACCCCAAACCCTGATCCTAAACCTAGGTGCTTACCCTAACCCTAAACTAACAAAAACTAAACTTTATCAATACAGAGGTGATCTACAGGTGACATTATCACATGCGTCGCATATAACTTAATCCTATATTTATAGTAAACTTTTTTGTTCATTTTTAAAAATTTTTCTATAGATCCTTTTATTTTTGGTAATTTTATAATTAATCTAACCTATCTATGTATATTTTGGGGTCCTGACTAGAGTCCAGAATCAGGCTGGGCTTTTCAGACCTGAGCCTGGCCTAAGCTACAAAAGTTCTGGATTGGGTCTGTATTTTTAGGCCCATAATTATATCAGGCCAGGCCCAGGCTAAGCCCGCTAAAATACCAAACCAGGTCGTGTTTTATAAAAAGCCTGCAAACTCCAAAAGAGCCTGTTAACTATTGTTTTGAGTTAATAAAAGTTTTCCAATCAATTAGTTGCCAAACTAATCGATTACGAATAGTGTACTGCACGGATCAGATTAGACAGATGTTTTTTAAGATCCAGATCTGATCTGAAAACCAGATCAGATCCATGTTCAGATTCGAATTTGAAGCTAAAGATCTGGATCCAGATCTGGATCCGATATAGTTATACAACTAACATAATATAATTGGTTAATATTATGACCCATTTAAGATCTATTAATCGGGTAGATACGCGTAGTTAATCACAGGAGATATAAAGAACTTTACCATTATTAATTTATATGTAATTATTTAATCCATTAAAATTTTTACAAAAATACTTTGTTATCACTATAATCAATTTATTCGCATTATAAATTAGCATAACAAATCAAGATTATAAATACTTATTAATTATTAAAATATATAAAATCATTTCATTCACATTAATTTAATTGCTAAAGTATTAAAGTTATTATAGCAAGTTTGTATATCAAATTCATAAGATTTATCATTATAATTTATATTATAGCTGATTTGAAAATTAGTAGGATACTTGAAGAATTTTCTTGGTTTTGAAACCCTTCAGTTTCATCTTATGAATCATCTAGCTCTTCGGAAACTATGTCACAGTCTTCGAAACTTGAGTTTGATAATGGCGATGCGATTCCAAAAAGTTAGATGATTCATAAGACGAAACTGGAAAGTAGGGTTCCTCAAATTTAAATCAAATTAAATATTGGATCAATTTGAATTTGATCAAATCAAATTGACCCTGATTTGAATTTGATTTGATTCAAATATTTGAATTTGAATTTGATTTGAATTTAAATTTTTAATAGTAATTTTCAAATCAAATCAAATATTGTCAAATTAAATCAAATTTGGCCATATTTGAATTTGATCAAATCAAATATAGTCAAATTTGAATTTGAATTTGATCAAATATTTGATTCAAATATTTGAAGATCAAATCAAATTGCGGTACCCTACTAGAAAGTTTCAAAAACAAGAAAATTTTTCAGGTGTTCCACTAATTTTCAAATCAGCTATAAACAATTAGAGTCTACAAAGCACAACCAATCAGCATGAACAGATCCAAACAGATTCAAACAAATCTTCAGATTGAATCCACTGAATCTGGCAGATCCCATAAATCATGGATCTGATTTGATTTGAATTACTGAATTCAGATGAATCCAGATCTCAAATCAACACTAATTATGGATATCGCATGATCTTTAGTTGACTGTAACTTATATTATTATCCAAATAATTTACAATAAAAATTTAATTGCTAATTTTTACATTTTTTTTTTGTTTTTAATGGCCGTCTACTTTGGCCGACGGTTTTATTGAATATTTGTAATATTTGTTACATGAATGAGTGTACAACTAGCCACACGTGCACTTTTGGTGCCTAATTTAAGTAGTCCGCCCGAAGGTTCTATACTAGCTGTCATACCTGCAGACCAACTATGGGACCTGCCTATTTAAACTCTCTGACCCATGCTTCTCCTATTACTATCTTACCTATAAGCCAGTATATATTATGGCTTTTCTAGGGTTATTCACAATAACTACCGACCTTAGGGCTACTTTACCCTCGTAGAAATTGCCAGCCACTTACAAGAATATGTCCCATATCATATAACTATCGTGGTCTTCAGTAACTTGCGCCAAGGCCACATCGTTACCTACATTGCCCTTATAAGGTTTGTTCCAACCCCAGTACAACCTTATTTTGGTAGCACTTATTAGATCTTCTCTACCTCCTTACTCGAGACTTGCCAAACGGGTTTCTGTTTTCTGGTTCCCTGGATTTGCGGTGTAACAAACACCATTGCACCCGAAAGCTCCCATTCACGATGGTAGGTCCAAGGTTATAGGTTTCATACCCAACCAATCTGAGCCACAGTTACCGAACACAGGTCTCTTTTTCATCATCATCACCAGTGGGATTTGAACTCTCGACCTGCCACTTGGGGGTGACAACTTGGCAACTTCTCTAAGTCACCACACCCTGCTAATTTTTACATTTTAAGTACACATTTTTATATGTATGCATATATAGACTTAATTTAATAATTCATAAAGTTATATAAATGGCAATCTCTGCTATTAACTAAGCCCTATTATATATATATACTTCTCAATTCTTATTACAAATTATAAGATATTACAGTGTACAGTATATTAAACATTAATACGAAAAATTTTGAAAATAATATTTAGAAGCTTATTATAGCGACATCTATTAATTAAACATCATCATCCTAATCCAAACACTAAATGCTTATCCAAAAAAACTTGCTAGAATGATTATTTAACAATAAGCTGTTATAAATTTTGTAAAAAATTAACTGCAGTTCACTATCCAAAATATGAAAATTTATATGTATATATATACAATAGGCAACAAAAGTAATGCCTGATTTTTCAATAAAATAAAGGTTTATGATTTATTATATTTTTGTACTATATACATAAATTTTTTTTATAATTAATTAATACACTACTAAACACACATAGACATCAATATCTTTGAGGCATTGAGCCCATAACTGCCTTCCAAAAAAATATATTAGAGTTCACTACCCCTTCTTTAAGACAGCTCTGAGATTGTTCATATTTTGAATATTTTTTTAAATAGTTTTGATTATTTTGTTAGACTTTGGTCAGGAGAACTTCACTATTTGTTTTTATTCTAATTTTTTTGATTTAAGTTAGTTTTTTTATAACACAAATATGACAGTTATTAAATTAAACTACCAAATTTACTTTGATTAACAAACCAACTATGCTAACTCCAGATCATCAATAGAGTCACACAATGGCTTGCATTTTTTTTTATATTTTTTTGCTAGTATGGTCTTTTTTTGTTTCTTTAGAGCCAGGAAATATCTGAATGGTAATAAATATTTATGTTAGAGAAAATGAGGAGTGCCAATACCTGTATTATTTAAAGCAAACAATCCATTACTAGATTCAGCTATTATAGATTACATAGCCGATATTTTTGAAAAAGAAGGTTCTGAATGTTGATTTAATGGCAATATTTTAACTCAATTAAGAAGTAAATTTCCTCATTTAATTGACGAAAAAACTGAACTAGGATAAGCCACGACCCATTTCTTGTATAACTTATTAGATGGTCATATCTTGATATAAATGAGAGTAAAATCCTTATTTTTATTGCTATAAAGTATGCAACATCTTGTAGTAAACATGCATTTTTTTTTATTCAAAAGTAAAAAAAATTTCTTCAGAACAATCGTCAGCACAGCCTTTTTATTTGTTCATATGCTAATTGGGCATTACTTTTTGCCACCTACTGTACATATATAAAATTTGCTATATTTTGAAAGTCCAGTAAATATTCAAGCTGTGCTACATTATAATTATTATATGCTTTTAATTGATGATCCGCCAGTCATCAGGTGCATGATTATAGTGTAACGTGACACAGATCACTATGTAAATTACTATATATGTGAATGCTACGATCGTCAAAGAAAAATATTTTTTACTAAGTTAATCGATCTTGTCGACTAATTGAAAGTTGTAGAGCTCGTCGTTGCGGTTCTAATGGTAGTTAAATCATCCAAATCGGCCCAGTGGAAGCCAAGATATCTTTAAAAAATGCGTCAACAATCTATATAAAATTTTTATATAAACAATCTATTGTTTATATAGGGTGAGTCAGTAGAAAAGGGACAAATCATTTTTAGTAAAATTTTTTTAATTTTTAAATTAAAATATCTTAACAATTATTTAATCAAATTTGCTAAAAATTTTTTTTATTTTAATCTTGAAATTATATAGAATTAAAATAAAAAAATTTTATTAAATTTATTAAGATAGTTGTTAAAATATTTAAGCTTAAAGTCAAGAAAACTTTTACTTAAAAAAAATTTGTCCCTTTTCTACTGACTCACTCCCATATAGAGATTTTATATAGTCGTTGACGCATTTTTTAAATATATCTTGGCTTCCACTGGGCCGATTTGGATGATTTAACTACTTAGAACCGCAACGATGAGCTCTACAACTTTCAATTAGTCGACAAGATCGATTAACTTAGTAAAAAATATTTTTTCTTGGACGATCGTAGCATTCACATATATAGTAATTTACATAGTAATCTGCATCACGTTACACTATGATCATGCACCTGATGACTGGCGGATCATCAATTAAATTAACAACTTTAGTTTTGGGTATATATGAACTACAGTTCGACCTCAAGCCCACTATAGCCCAGCCATGCTTATGTCTAGATGTTCTAAGCAGGTTTTGAACTGGGTCAAGCTTAAAAATATTTTTATTAGGTTTATGAAAACCTGCTCTGACCTGGCCCATTCCGGACCCTAGTCCTGACTTTACCTTTAAAAAATAAAATTAAATAATAAATGAATAAATATTAATCTCACATTCTATGATGCAATTATATATTGCTAACCAATTAGAATATATATCACATTGAACATATTTATTTTTTTTAAAATTTTTTTTCTTTTATTTCTGTTTACTGTAATTATAGTATTCACGTTCATTGGGAAAATAAAAATATTAATAATCTGTAGTAATCTTCAAATTTATCAAATAATTGCAGAATCTTGTTTAAAAAACTGCAAAAATCTTCAAAATTTAGATTTTTGCAGATTTTTGCAGATTTTTTGCTAAAAATCTGTGCAAATCTTTAAAAAGTATAATCTTCGCAAATTATAATAGGTGCTACCTATTATAATCTGCGATAATCTCCAAAATTATAATTATTTACCTGCTGGTAAAAACACAAGAAGAAAAATATAAACAAAACAAAACGATAAATAAAGTAAAAAAAGTACTTTTTTTATTCCTACCATATACTACTTTTTATCTTTTTCGATTTTTCTTTTTTTTATTTTATTTTATCTTTTTTCGATCTTTTATAATGTTTTTTTACTTTTATCTTTCATTCTTTTTTTTTAATGTTTTTTTTTACTTTTTATTTTTTTCAATTTTTTTTTTATTTTTATTTTTTTTCTATTTTATACCATTTTTTTTATTTAACTTTTTTTTTAACTTTTTTTATTAACATAACTTTTTTTTAATTAACTTAACGTTTTTTATTTAACTTTGTTTTATTTTATTTTTTTAATTTTTTTTTTATTTTATATATATTTTTTTATTTTTATTTTTTTTTTTTTTATAACAGTTTTTTTTATTTAACTTTTTTTATTTTTTTTTTATTAATTTAAAAAAATGTTTTTTTTAATTAACGTAATTTTTTTTATTTAACTTTGTTTTTTATTTATTTTTTTAATATTTTTTTATTTTATATTTTTTTTCATTTTATTATTATTTTTTTTACAATTTTATTGTTTCTTTTTAATTTTATAGTCATCGTTTTTTTATTGTTTTAATTTTATATTTTTTTTTTATTTTTTATTAATTTTTAATTTTTATTTATATTTTTATTTATTTTTTTAGAAAAATTTATATATAGCCACGACTCATGTAGCTATATATATATAATACAGCATAAAATCATATACTATATACTGTATATTATTTATGCAGTGGTCTACTATATTATTATGGACACTTTTAAATAGCCATCGATGAAAATCAGGTAAGTAAATACTGCACGAAATTCGGGTTATATAACTGGCTAATCTCATAGTAAAATATACTAAAATTTCGTACAGTTTCATTGCATTATGCAGAATTTATACAAAAAACTTTAAAATTTTGATTTTTTTTATTTGTACAAAAATCAAAATTTTATATTTTTCTTTTTTTTTTTTTATATTTTTTTTATAAAAAAAAAATTACATTCTAATATTTTATGGGTTATCTCTAGCTTTTATACAAGCCTCAATCCAATTGGGGATGCTGCTGACCAGTTTATGGCAAAGTTCAAGTGTGTTTCATATCATGATTTTTTAATAACTCTGCAAGATTACCTGGCTTTCCCTTATGATATACAGAATACTTTATCTCATTCTACATGTTTTCAATTAGGTTAAGATTCGGGCTTTGTACTGGCCAATCTATCACACGAATCTGATATTTCTTCAAGTATTGTAGAGCCGCCCCATCGATATGTGGTCTTGCATTATCTTGGATGAAGATTGGGTGATCTCGATTATTGTTTGCTAGAAATTTTTTATAGTGGTAACGCATACTTCCGAAGGATTTTAAGGTGTGACCTACTATTGGCATTAGACTTTAAAGGAATAAGGGGCCCAACCCCGAACCAGAAGAAGCAGCCCAATACATGCGACCAGAACTATAGTTTATACTACTACCAACACAATTGATTTGGTTAGTTAGCGCCACACATAGCCAGGGAAACCCAAAAAAAGACGTACATAGGTCTCATCTGACTATAACACACTCATGAAGTGCTGAACAGACCAATCCTGATGTTCAAGCACCCAATCTTACCAGGGCCCTTAAATATAGATATGTTATATATATAAACCTTTGTCTTCAAATCTTATAGGTGTACAAAAAAATTTTATTATAGAAGTGTATATTGGTTTAAAGCTATATATTTAATGTACAGTAGCCAACAAATGTAATGCCCGATTTGCAGATCATCTCATGTGAGTAAATAAAGAGGTTGTGTATACCCTATAAATTATGCATTTTGGGCCAAATTATTTCATATTTTGCTTCTTTATATGTCAAAGAAATAAGCTCAAAAAATTAAATTTTTTTTTTATAAAAATGCTATGCAAACAAATGGATGATAAAGAGAAGGGAATGGTCCTTGTTTATATCAGTACTATGAGTACTAAGCAGGTTGCCCATAAGCTTGGATGTGCCCCAACAACAATTCGACAGTTCTTAGCGAAGTATAAAAGGACCAAAAAAATTGAAAATTTATCTCAGTCCAGACGTTCTCCTGTCCTCAAGAAGCAAGAAAAAACAGCTGTAGTAAAAAAAGTATTAAAAGAAAGGCGGGTGCCGCTTCTCTAAATTGTGAAGGATCTAAAACTTAATTGTAGTGTTCAAACTATAGCTAGGACCTTACATGATGCTGGGCTTCGTTCTCATATGGCTATCTTGAAACCTTTTTTGTCACCAGCCAATATAGAAGAGCATAAAAATGATGTAATCAATACAAAGACAAGGACGTTTACTTTTGGAGGCGTGTTATTTTTTTTGATGAAATGAGTATAAAAGTAGGTAAACAATTCCGCCAAGTTCGATTATGGCATTGTGCAGATAAAAAATACAAACATGAGTATTTGCAACCGAATTTTAAGAGTGGCAAGGTCTCAGTAATGGTTTGGTTGTGTTATGTCGATACTATTAAAGGTCCCATGGTTTTTTTGATAATTACAAAGGTCCCAAGCAAAAAATTAATAAAGAAGTTTATACCAAGGTTCTAAATGATTACCTTGTACTACTTGTATCTGCTACTCATTTGTTACTCAACTCCCATCCAATTTTTAGTATGATAATACCCCTGTTCATAAGGTGTCAGATTGGCTTAATTCAAAAAAAATAAATTATATGGATTGGCCTTCACGATCCCTGACCTTAACCCCATAGAAAACATTTGAAAGATCACATCAGGAAATTTTATGTATAGATATTAATCGATATATAACTGTTAATCGTTTTATATTGATTAAAAAATAACGATATATATTGATTAACCGGTTAAAAATCGATATATATCATTTTTATATTAAATCATTATATATCTACAATCGATTATAATCGTAATTATTTGAAACGATATATAACAATTAACAGATCTTTGACCCGTTACGAATAAAAAAAA
>QKWP01001622.1:79941-105914 GCA_003550325.1 Gigaspora rosea
TTTTTTTTTTTAATATTTCGAATACTTTCGAAATATTTTAGGACGATTTGTAATCTGGATCATATCAAGGACACATTTGACTAATATTTTCAAAATGTTTTGATAATTTTTGATGATTGTACTACAAGATCAGATTTTGATCTTTGTTTATTTTTTTTTGTTTATAATTTCGATCTTCTATCAATTTTACATTGTTTTTTCATTTTCCTTTTGTTTCATTTAGTTTTGTTTAGTTTCGTTTTGTTTTTTTTATATATATTTTTTTTTTATTTTTTAATTTTTTTTTATTTTATTTTTACACTTTACCACTAGCACTTTGCAAGAAATCCAGTGATGTTTCAGTACTTAGCACAAGCTAACTCAGCCTTTCGACACTTTGCAAGAACACACAACACCTTTTTCTAGCAATTTCGAAAGTTTAAAAATGCAAGTTTTTGCAAGTTTTTGCAAGGTTTCGTTTTATTTATTTTTTTATTTCATATTTTTTGTTTTTTGTTTTTATTTTTATTAATTTATTTTATTCTGGTATTTTTTGTTAAAACCTTCGACGATTTCTGAATTGCAAAACATGAACTCGAAATGGAGATTTGGGGCTTTGTTTATTTTTTTATTTAGTTTGCTTACATTTTTATTTTTTTTTTAACCTTAAGCAGTCACGCTAATACTTTATTAAGTTTCTTGAAATTACATATTTGCAACTATATAGAACTACCTAATATCTAAGCTTAGCATCACCCGACCACCCTAATGGTACCTAAGTGCGACCTACTGCACTGCTCTCTCAGAGCAGATTGCTTGTCTGACTACCTAAAGTCCGTAATAGAAGGGTCTTCCCCTTTCTATGACAAGTCCCATTACTGTCTTCCTAACTTCTTCCTTCACTTTTACTTCTTTTTCTTCTTCTTGCTTCTTTTTCATTTCTTTTGCTTGTTGATCTCCCCCTTTTGGCACTCTTGTATTTTTCTGAATTGGAGCTCACCTTTTTATCTTACTTGTTATGCCTTGCTCCTTTTCTCATTCACTCATTCTTTCACATCGGATCCTCCATACTTGTTCGTAAAAAGTATCCCAAGCTGTTTTAACTATTGTTCTCATGAATTTTTCTCTCGAATTTTTCTTCAATAGCTGTGATACTTTTTGGTAGCTCTCGTTTGAGATTAGTCCCTTTATTAGCGCCTGCCTTGCTTGAACTTCTTCTTCTTTTGTTTCTCCATAGAAGGATGTATACAATATATAGGGTGGTACTCGGGCTTTTTCCTTCTCCTCTAGTCCCTTCCACGCTGTCGTTATAGCCACCTCTTGTATCCTCTTCTATAAGCTTTTCTGTTTACTGCACCTGGCCAAGTGCTCTTGCGTCTTTTTGCTCTTCTTCTGGCATACTTGACACTCTGTTGTCATATATAGGTCTGGTCTTTTTTTATTGAGCTCCACTAGGGTTGGAAGCTTGTCCATCACACATTTTAAGGCCGCACTTTTTCTTGCACTGCTTCTTCTTGTAGTGCACCTTACTCCCTTTGTTGCTCTCATTTTCTCTCAAAAGTAGGTCCACCTGTACTTTGTGCTATTTAACTCAGGCTCTATATTCCTAATTGCCTGTGTCTCTTTCTATTTTGCCTCTACTCTTGCATTTATTATCAACTTACAAAGCAGCCTAGCCGGTACATCTATCTGCTTATTTCCCTATTCTAGTCTATATTCTATCTCATTACAACTGATCTCTTCTGTACATATTCTCCTTTTACTCCTTAAACCTTCTTTTGCAAGCTTATCTGCTCTGTTATTTCACTTGTCTTCACTGTGACTCTTCACCTTTGTGAACTCAACCTGCAGTTTCTTTGTTTGGATGATATCTGCGATCTTGACCATCCATATTGCATTTTTCTTCTTCTGTGTTTTGCTTCTACCTGTGCCATTTAGTTCTCTGCTGACAACTCTTATTGCTGTGCTGCTATCTGCGTGTATTTCAACTTTCTTTCCTTCTGGTATTGTAAGGCTTACTACCCATATTGCCATTAATTCTGCAAGTGTCGACGTGGCCAACCTTCTATTTCTAAAGCTACTTCTTCTTCTGCCCAATCATGTGCTTCGTTCGTCTGAACCCAACCTATTCCCATATGTCTACTTAATAGATCATTCTCATTTCCTATGTTTACTGCTCCATCTGTATAAATTGTATACTCCTCTCTATTTCTCCTCTGATTTCTTTTTCATATTTCTATCAACTCTTTTTAACAGTCGTGGGCAACTTTTGCTTTTTAATCAGCTCTACTTCTAATTCTTCTAATATTTCCATCTCCATTAGCTTATTTTCTTCTTCTCTCTATTCTTTATCTTTTATATTCTTTCTGAGTTGTTTTATCGCTACCTTGATTTTTTGTTCTTTTTATCTACAAGTACCTTGGGTATTACTTTTACTTGGTCACTTCTCTCTATCCAATAGTAGTATCGATATGGTTCTTCATTCTTATTTCTATATTCTTCATCCATTGTTTCGCATCTGCTGCATTCTTCAATTTTGGTTGCCACTTCTCTGTCTATATCTTGCATTTTCCAATGCTCTACTTGTACCTTCTTTCCTTCTTTCGTGCGTATTCTTCCTACTTTCTTGTCTTCTGGCAGTCCGTATATTATCCACTCCTTTCTTCTTCTATCATTTGATAACTTGCTCCAGCCTACTTCCAATGCTTGCACATTCCTCTCTTTGGTATCAAAACAACTTTTGACTTTTCTGCTTCCTACTTCTTCAAGGACTTTTGCTTCTAATTCTTTGAACCACTCTGCCTTTTTACCTTTACTTAGACAGCCTCTATAGCTTTAGTACTGTTGCCACGTGATTAGGCTTGTCTTATTTATATCGAGCAATTGATTTAGGTACAGGACGCCGGCTTCACCTATTTTGTCACAGCACTTTTTTCATGTCTGTGCCTCAAGTAACTCCTGCAATTTAACACCATAACCGTGAACTGTACAAAGGTTACTTTCTGTTCTTATGTTTATACCTAAATCTTTCACTTTTGTTATTATCAGGCAGGCTAAGTTATTTTTCCAACAGCTGATATTTTCTAGCAGGCTTGTGGTTTTTCAGATATCTTGTGTTAAACCTGCCCTCTGGCAACTCTGCGTTATTCTTAGGTTTGTCAAATGCCCGAGACCATTCTGTTGATTTAATCTATTTATCAGACTATCTATTAGAGTTAAATCGGTTAAACGTATACGCTCTCCTTCCTTTAATAGTTTCACTATTTTACATCTCGCTTATTATGTAATGAAAATTTGAAAAAAACGTAAATTGTTCATCTATATTTCGCAGAATATTATAACTACATTATAGAACTTGGATTTGTTATCACTTGTATACTAAAGTTAATAATAAAATTGGTCGAATATCCGTTAAATTGAATATGAACACAGATAATGGATCCAAAGCTTTACTATAATAGATTATATAATGTAAAATTGATTAAAAAATGGTTAAATCTAACCTATGATTTAATGGTAGGTCTAATATTTAGTAGTGATTTAAAAAAAAAGGTTGATTCAAATATAGATATAAAACAAAAAAAGAACAATTTAAGTATAATTGAAAAAAATGAAGCATGTGATACTAAAAGAACTACTTTAAATTATTAAATCATTAATAAATATGAACTACGTTTATTATTATAAATCTATTACGTCAAGAATCGCCCGAATCATTTTTTCAATAAGTGAAAATTAAAAAATGACAACTGTAAAGTATTGACTTTATGATTTGATACCTGGAGCAATTCATATTATATACGAAGAATAATGCCTTTATGCTTTGAAGAATAACCTGTTGGTGTAAAACACACTGAAAACTGGCAAGTTGAAATAAAAAAAAATGCACACCAAATACATCTCAAACCGAGAAGTATTATTAATTACCAATCCATAGGTGTGATTTCTGTTATATCGTTTAGTTGATTAATATAAATTATAGTTAGTTGATAACTAGTTGATAACTAGTTGATAACTAGCAATTAATTGTAATCGAACCAGTTGATAATAAATCGATTAGTTGAAAAGTTGCCAACTAGTAGGTTTTTTAACTAATAGTTTGGAACATTAAGTCACGCTAAACCAGAAATAGATGTTAAACTGTAAAAAATGCAAAATAACGTCTAGAGGCATGGTTTGAGTAATGGCCAAGATAAAGCTTAATTCGATCATAATTCGAAATTACACTTTTGGGAGTTATTTTGCATTTATAAGGAAAGTCCAATTTAGAAATATTGAATAATAACTCCGATATAGATAGTATCGAATTTAGCTGATTTGAAGGAATGTGATAAATTTTATGATCATCAATAATTATTTTTTGGTAATGTTTTTGATAATAGTAATACTGTCATTTATTTGTCATTTTAATGTCATTTATAAAAATATTTTTTATGCCTTGTTATATTACCATGGTTTTGTATAAATTTTTTTTATAATAAATGACATTGTCATTTTAAAATGACATATTATTTATAGTCATTTTCATAAAAATTTTTATGACCTTGTCATTTACTATCACTGTATAGAACTATATAGCTTTTTTGTCTTGTTTTTACTAATAATTTTAGTAGATGTTAAAGTATAACTACTAGTTGTAATATTATTCAAACTTTCATCATTATCTAATAAATTATATATATATATTTTTTTAAAAAAAAAACCAAAAAAGAAAAAAATATTAACAATAATATTTTAATTTTTAAATACCAAATTCAGTATCTTTTTGAAACTTAGAACTATATTCTTTCTTATTATCTGTTCTGTACAATATATGTCTACTGCCTCTTGTAAGTTTAGCTTAGCTAGAAAGTATTTGCATTTTTTTAAATAGCTTCAAATACAGTTATCTGTTATTCTTCTCTATAGTTATCTTCTCTATAATTACAAACTCTATATAATCGTACAAATTTTTACTACAATTTTTTTACTTATAAAAATCCCTATATATAGTTATAAATTGTCTATAATCACTATTACATTTTATATCATAAAAAAAAAATATAATATATATTTTCCTTCTATAAAACCACATACCAGAAATTATGTTAGCAATAAAATTAATTTTTTAAATTAATACAGTTATGGTATTGCTATATGTTTTGCTATAATTGCTATAAATTATAAAACTATAAAGCTATAATGCCATAAAGCTGTAAAGCTATAATGCTATAAAACTGTAATACTATAATGCTGTAATGCAAAAATACTATCTGCTATAATACTATTTGTTAAAATGCTAACTATATTGGTTTTCTTCAAATCATACACGATTAAATATTTTTTCAAATTTGATTCTGTCGACTTTATTAATTTAGATATATAATGACTATAAAGAAAAGGATTTGTAGGCTAGATTTTATTTTGACTAAAACATAATTTTTTGGCCAATTAGACCAGTTTATAAGTCATTGTTTGAAAATGTCTTTAGTGAGCTAATTAATTGGAAATAATATCATTGTTAACAGCATTTATGGCTTATATAATATAATATATTGGAATCGATGTACACTATGCAAATCAAAACTATACATAGTATTATAGAAAATGCTAATATTGCAGATTTACTTTACCAACCTATCAGAATCAGGCTAGACAAAATACTAATCGGTTACAACAAAAACAAAAAGTCCATTTTGATGCCAATACTTGAATAGAAATATTTGAAATTGGTGACAAGGTGTGGATACAAAGAAAGAAATTAGAAGCCTCTCATTTAGCCAAATTTGAAAACAAAATATTTGGACTTTTCCTTATCTATAAGAAATTAGACAATGGTACTTATAAATTACAGACAATATAAGGAAAAATTTTACAAAAGTACTATAAATGCAGTGTCATTAATCACCTGATTATTTTTTATCAGAGGCCTATCCTTCCTCCCTGTTTTTTAATATATATATAGTCAGGTTCTTATATATAATTTTAACTTTTTTTACTCTCTCCCTCCCCTAAAAAATTATCTGATTTTTTTACTCCCCTAATAGTAATCATCTTGCTAAATATTATAAGCCACAAACATAGAAAATAGTAGTTGTTATTGATTCTTCTGGAAATTTCTAGAAGAAATTTGATCTACAAGGGGATAAAACACACAATTTAATTCGTAAAACCTCAAATATATTTATACTACTACACTTTTTGTAATTTTCCCAAAAATAACCACTCCTACATTGCAACCTCAAACTTTATTAGCCCTCCAATACCTTTTTCAGACATGGAAACAAAATAACACTGCTCAAAATAATATCTTGTAGATTACACCACAATGTATATAGTTATATGATAATAATAATATTACTCAGGCTATTGACCTCACTAATTTAATTACTTCTTTTCTTGAGCCAGACTCAAATAATTTTCTGAACACTCTAGAAAACACAGAACAATTAGAAATTAATTCACCAGAAGTAAATGACCCAGAAGAAGTATACCCAAATTTAGAATTAGAAGACGTACAAGAAAAAACCTTATCGGTTCCAATTACTAACCAAGAAGAAATCATACCTGCTCTGATATTTAAAAAATTTGTCAAAATTATACAAGATATTACCCAACCTTGTGAACCTTTGACCCAGACGTTTATTCCTCTATATACTGGAATAACATACCAAGAGAAATTGCAAAAAATTCTTAAACGGATTAAGACTCATGCTAGAAACAAACAAGACCAAACCAAGCTGCTTGAAGCTTATTATTATCTTAGTGACCTTATAGACAAATACCCCAATGCTCATAAAGTTATTTGATCTATAATTGAGAAGACTCAAGGAAAAAGAAGAGCCTGAGATACATAGAAATGCGCCAAACAGATGAAATTACTTTTTCTAATCAGTCTATAAAAAACCTTTCTCAAATAACTTATATTATACATACAATGAATATAAAGCTAACAGATGATAGCTTCTCTCAAGTTTTTATCCAAATTAGAACTCACAGAGTTCGTTCTTAAAGGAAGAGAAATGTTATAGAATAGCTTTGTTAATTTTGGTAAAAATTAGTTGAAAAAATTAGAAATTTATAAAGAAATATTGAAATAACTGTATTTACCAGTAGTAATTATATTATGCAAAATGATGCACAATGATGCATAGTGATATATAGCAATGCATAATAATACATAGTAACGCATAGAGATCTTACCCGGGTCAGAAAATACCGACCTGGGCGGGTCATGAATTGACCCGGGTTATAACCCGGGTCAACGGGTCAAACAGAAATTTTTAAATTAAACCTTAAATATTGATGTAACGATTCTTAATTAAATTATTAGGGGAGAGAAAGCCTGTATCCAAATATTTAAACTGAAAAATTTCGAATTTTGTATTGAAAAATTTCTTCACCTTGCTGTGATTTGACTTTGGGAAGTATCGGATTACTTATTTTATTAGACCAATTTTCGACCCAAGACCCATCAAGAAGCTGACCCGGGTAAGAGCTTTACTATTTATATAGTAAATTATGTCTTCTACCATACAGCTATATTAGTTTTAATAGGTTTTTTGCCTATTTTGAATCTGACCCGTTTGACCCGGGTTAGAGCAATTATTGACCCGTGACCTGTCGGGTCGGGTGACCCGTACAGGTCAACCGACCCGGGTTACACCTCTAGTAACGCATAGTAACACATAGCGATATATAATAATGCATAGCAATGCATAACGACACATAGCGATACTTAGCTCAATAGCTATATAAATCGTCTTTATTTTTTTTAGTTTTAAATAAATTCAGACATTGTATTTTGTATTTACCTTTATATTTATTTACTCTTCTCTATTATTATTAATAAACTCTTGGAATTTCTAAGAAACAGAATAGCCCTCTTGTTAAATTAATAAACTATTTATTATCTCTTATTATATTTTACCGAACTGTCTTAAAGAAGTGTATAGTTCTTTATAGACATAAAGGAAACTATAATTCTCTCTTGTACACCGGCTTTATGCCCAAAGGAAAAGAATCTCAGGAGCCGTGTGATTATTACTTTATACAAAATTAGAGAAAGCTTCTGGTACTGTAATACTATCAATAAATTTTTAAATATCTTTTATTTTTAAACTATTATATTAATTTAAATATATATATAATTCAAAAATTTTGGCATTTATATATAAAAAAATATAACAAAATTTGAATTTATTAACAAAAATTTAAATGTTATTAATTAATTTTAAAATTGTATTAAGTTTTTTTGCATTTTTATTGAATAATTAAGTTATAGCAGCTAAAAAATTAGTTTTTATATATAAAATATATAGGTTTTAAATAAATTTCACTATAGTAAAATTATTCAAAATGGATTACAAGTTTAAAATTTATTTATTGTATATTGCTAAAAATAAGCTACTTTATAAAAGTTATATAAAAAACAAGAAATAAATTATTTTGAATTATTAAATTTTTGAAAAATTAAAAATATATTAATAAAAACTTGTCTAAATAATACCAAATTTTTACTATATAAATATATTTTGATATTATAAACAAGTTTATTTAATAGCACTTTTGAGATTTACTTAGTAAAATTTAGACTTTTATATATAGCAACTGCTAATAGATTTTTTAAGATTTTTAAAAAAAAACAATAAGAAAACTTATTTTGAAAAGTAGCTTATTTTTAGCAATATACAGTAATATTAAATTTTAAAATTTTTAAAAATTTCAATAATTTTAGCCAATCAAAAGCTATTACTATTAGAATCTAATAATTTTCTAACTTTTCAATTATTCTAAAAATCAGGTAATAAATAGTACTCCTCTAATAATGGCATATAAATAAAAAAATTACTATAACAGATAAATAGAAAAGATATTGATAAAACTAGGTTATCAGAAGCTGATAGATGTCTGAAGCAATAATATATGTACTGTATACAGTATATCTGTTATGTAAAACAATATATATGAACCCAATCTTGGTTCAAAAAAAACCCTATTTTGGTTCAATTAACCCAACTTGAGTAGGTTACTAAAATAAGATTTGTGTAATGTTATACAACATTAGCAGCATGTAACCAAAAATTATTTTTGCAAAAACAATACACTGGGTCTTCATGTAATATAAGTGCATATATTGTGTAACCAGTATATGTACTGTGATTGGTCTATTCTAAAAATAGAATGAACATAAACACACACAAATTCTGGTCTATTGCTAAACTATAGATTGTCCTACGCTATGCTTCGGACAATAAGCAAACTGATATCTGATTTATCTATATATATTTTGGGGTTCTACTACAACATCGGAAAAGTTTTTATAGTGCAAATCTGCACAAATTTTTTTTAAAAATCAATCAATTATTAAAGATCTGCAACACTGCTAGCGGTTATTAAAGAAAAAAATTTTGCAGAATTCATCAAGTAAAAAATATAGTATAGATCTGTGCAGATTTTTTAATAAAGATCTGTGCATATCTGTGACCCTAGTATCAGTTCGCAAAACTAATCAAATAAAATAGCATAATAATTACCCAATTTTTTTATTTTATAATATGATTACAATTAATATTTTTATTTTTTTTTATTTTTATTTTTTTTAAATATTAACGGTTTAATAATTTTTTTTTATTATAATTAAAAATTTATTTATTTATAATTTTTTTTTTTGTATCGCATATATATTTGAAATGTTGTTGTATAATAAATACCATTATACAAAAAACATTTCTATATAGTAACAATTACTATGCTAACCAAATTCTTGCACTACAAATTCTAAACTACATTCACTAGCACTAACCCTATAATGATAACAAGTTTTTTTTTGTCCTTTTTAACTCTAGTTCCATATTTGTAAATCTAGCCACCTCCATGGCTTTTTGAAATAAATGAATACCTTATGTATATCCTTTTCAACTCCAATTCCATTGTAATAACAACCTCCAATGCTATATAATAGTAACAATATCAACAATATCAAAAACAATATAACACCAGATAAAAAACAACAGTATGGCAAGTATGAAATGGGACTCAATAGTTATACTAATGAAACTTCAAATACGGAACTACCAAATATGAAATAGTAACCCTATAATAATATGGTACTAGTAAAACAAATTCACTATTAAACGATGACACTAATACGATAGGTTGGTTAGTAAAAGAAAAAAAAAATAAATATAATAAAAAAAGGCTATACTTATCAATAGAACAAACCTTTCACTAGACAAATGATATAAGTATCCCTTTTGACTCCAATTCTATTATAATAACAACCTCCGACGGTACAGCAAGTATGAAATAGGACCCAATAGTACTCAACAATCGAACGATTCATAAATGCGATTTTATCAGGAACAAAGCAGTTACTAGTTTGAGAACATATATTGGTGCCTGCAACTAACGAAAAAAAACTAGTTAGTTATAATAAAAAAAAAAGAGAAAAATAAAAAATAATAAAAAAAATTTTACTTATCTGTTATATTTTTAAAAGTTGTATAACTTGGAAAACTGCAGCAATTTTAACAAATTTTCATGGAAGGACTTGACAAAAATAAAATATAGTGAAATTTTTTTTAAAAAAAAAAATATGCCAAAAATAAATAAATAAAAAAATGAAATTTTTTAATAAATAAATAAAATAAATAAAAACATGTAGTGAAATTTAATAACTAATAAAAAAAATAAATAAATACAATAAAAAAAAAAACTAAAAAAAAATAACTGAAAAAAAACTGGAAAAATATAATTGTAGCCTATGGCTACATATAGCCAGTAGTACAGTATAAGCATGGGGAAATTTATTTTGATTGGCTGTAATCACGAGAATTGTCAATGATCGATAGCTTATTCTGATTGGCCAATATCATTAAATCGCAAAACGCCGTAAGGTACCTTGATTTGTACCGGGTGCATTTTAAGGTCATCAGATGCGGTATTTTCAGTTTTTACCGGTATTAGCAAGAATATGGAAGAACGAAATACAAAAATACGGTAATACTTACAAGTGACCCTCCATATAATAACCCTCCTCAATACGGCATTTTATGGTACTAATCGTTATTACTAAAAAGTATAATTCTTTTTTTTTTTTTTTTTACAAAAAAATTTTTATGGATACTTATGTGCTTTTGTTATTACTTGTCTCTCGTGTTTTTTTTTTTGCATCCAACTTATTTTTATTATGAAAAAAATAAAGGTCCCTATTCTATACAAAATTGTAATAGAAATTCTACTCTTTTTCGAAAAATTACTTCTATTGCATATAATAAAGCACAAAATAAAGGAACATTAGAACAATATGGTGATCTAAAAATCGGGCAAGAAATATGCTATAGTCACTATTTAGATATAGTAGAACCCGATCGTAATACAAACAAAAAAAACCCCTGGTTGAAATAAAAGAAATGAACGTTAATGATAAACCAGTCGCATATTGTAATACCCAAAAGTCTTCTTCCAACAATGGTCTCATATTTGCAGATCAGGTTCAAATCCTAACGAAAGTTCTTTATCAATTGCAACGGGATAGACCCGGTTTTATTGAACTTAGCCCCGTTCGTTTTCAATTAATGATAGAAAATGCTGATGCTCGTTTGCATGGGTTTTTTGATCAAATGGTTAAGGCTTTAATTCCCAATGAAAGATCTGCGTACAAAAAAATAGAAGCAAAAAAAACAGTAGTTAGTTTTTGTTATATGATGGCTAATATACGAAATATGTTTGTTAATAGTTTTGAATTAGAGGTTGGTTTGTATCTCTCAGCATCTGGAATATCATCTGCTGCAATTGATACATTACATAATTTGGGTGTTACGGTTTGTAGTAAAACAATCAATAATTACAAAAAAAAACTTGTTCAAGATCATTATCAAAATATTCGAAAATTTTTTACAAACAATGTAATTATTTTTTTATATAATTTAATAATTTATATTGTTATTGTTATATATATATATTAAATAAATTTTTTTTTAGAATAATATTTTATTTGTTTATAATCTGGACGACTATCATAACATACATGAAGAAAGACGTCCTAATGCAACAACATTATCGACAGCCTCACATTTGGCAACATTTATTTGCAAACCCGTAAAATTATGTGCACCAATTCCTCTTATTTTTAATAATGTAAATATTCACAATCCACAGAATATTGATGCAAGCAATATTTGTTTTAGATTATTACATCAGTATAGTGGAATCTTTGATATTTCATATGGAACACGAAGATTACAATGGATTGCATCTGGGGATTTAAAATTTGATTTTAATAAAATTGAATTATTAACAGTTCATGTTTACGACGATGCAATAAATGAACGAAAGGAGGAACGATCTACTAAAAATATTCGACTAATTGGGTTCCAAGAGCAAGGTTTACATTCGATGTATGATTACATTAACGCACTTCAAATGATATTAAAAATTAATAAGGATACACAGCATTTAGATAATCATGTAGCACCTATTGTAGCAGACTGGCCAGGCCAGCTTTTTATTCGTAAAGCAATTATGAATTTAAATAATTCTTCTTTTAATATTCCTTCTGAAATCAGTTCATTTATTCCTCTATTAGGGCCATTGCACGTTTCTTTGAATAGTAGAGAGCAAACCGTAATTGTGCATTATTCTTTTTTTAAAAAATTATTTCATTTTGTTTTCGGCAAAAAAAAAAAATGGCTAAAACTCTGAAACCGTGGCGAATTAACTTACTATTAGAGTTAGCACATGGTGGGTGGTGTAAAGTTAAAGAAAAAATTATGGCAAAATTTGGGTCAAATTGCAAAGATATTGAATACTGCACGCTTTTTGATATCTTGGATAATTTGGTTCCAGCTGTGCTAGAAATATATGCAGTTCTTTTTCGATCTGGCTCATTTAATGAATATTTGGAAACGATATTTCGAATTTGGACGTTTATGTTACGATGGCGACGACATAATTATAACAAAGCGCCGCTTGCATTTTTATCTGATATATTTTATTGGCAAGATACTAACCATCCATTTTTTGAAGCATTTAAACTTTCTTTAGTAAATTTCAATGAATATTATGTCGAGAATTTTCACAGCAAAATTCGTGCACAAACTTCTAAGAATTTTACAGCAGAAAATATTATAAAACAAGCTTATGTAATTGGTATGCATTTCAATAATTTATTTATTTAAAACACTAACTAAATTTACAATTTAGATATGCAAGATAATGAAAACTTGCGGGACGCTTTTATTAAAACAAAACGATATCCTTATACGCCATCACAATTGAATTTTTTAACTGAAAAAACTGGGCTTTTTCTTCTTAATCATTTACAAGAAATTTTTAAAAATCGTGGGAAAAGCAAAATCCATCAAAAAAAAAAATCTGAATACTATTTAGCTACTATGAACGAAGTCGTAGACACCAAATGTTTACCTACAGGTAGAATAAATTAAATTCATATAAGATCAATAAAAATATTTGAAATTAAAAAATAAACTAAATAACTTTTTTTTTTTAAAAAAAAAACGTATTTATTACAATAAACCCTAATTACAGGATATAGTTCAAACTTTCCACCCGAACCTAACATGTGTGATGACTGCCATAAGCCTTTAAATGATGGTGAAGTCCTGGTTTGTGGGCACGGCTATCATCATAGCTGTTATGCAAGAATGGAATATTGCTGCCGCCATTGTAAAGAATATTTTAAGAAAGGCATTTACTATAACGTTGAAAGTTTCATAAAACGTTTAAAAAAAGGACCTAACACACTTACCAACGAAGAAAAACGAGAACGAGAGCAAGAAAAAGAAGAACAGGAATCTGAACAGGACGACGATGTAGCGGAAGAAGTGAAAATAGAGAAATCCAACGCTTTTTTAATGGCACTTAATGCTGTTAATGGTTGGTAAATGTAAAAAAAAAGAGAAAAATTAGTATTATGAAAACTTGGCCAAACATTCGATCTCATTCGATCTCAAGTTTTCAAACGCAATAAAAAATACTTAAAAACTTGTAGTTTGAACAACGTTAAGTCAATTCGATGCGTCACTATTGTATCATATGTGCAATATTTCTTCAAAAGTCGCATTTTTTGTAAATCTATTATAATTTGATTGGCTATTTCTGAATAACAGATGATCATCATATGATCGTCATGTAACCAATAAAAATAAATTTCCCTCATGCTTACAGTATATGTTGTGACCAGTGTTGAGCTCGCTTATAAGTCCAGTAAAATTGAACTGGAACTGGACTTATAAATAGTCCACTGAACTTATAAGTCCAGTAGTCCAGTTTATAAGTCTAGTAAAGCGGACTTTTGGTCCAGAGCCCAACACTGGTTGTGACACATGAAAAAAAGTATATGAAATGTAATAATGTAATATCACATGAAAATATAAATGGATAAGAATAGATAATGATAATGGGTTAATTGAAAGGTTAACAAACACATATATGTACGTACAAGTTTACCTAGCAAGCCTTAAAATTTATGCAATTTGCTTTTGTTTTTGTAGGACATACAATATATATTTTAATAGCATAAACCTTGAGCTGTAACAGTACGTTACTATGCTTTTAATTCTTTCTTCACTGGAGGCAATTTTGGTGAGTAAATGTTTGTATTCTTTTTTTTGTGCCGATTATGTGACGGCATTCATATTTTAACAAATATATTTGACAAGGTTTGTTTATTAGTAATTCCTTCACTAAAGCATTACTATAATCAAGACTTTGTTAACTTATCAGTTTTATCAGCTCCATCTAATAGATAATATTAAGCAAAGATATAACCTTGAATGAAATAGAACCATTTATATGTAACGAACAATCTTCACCTTCACCTATAACACTTGCTTCACCAATTTAGAACTCTGCTGTTAGTATAGATTCTAATATAGTAAAATCGCTTGTACAAAATCAAAGTCATTTAAATATCACACCCAAATACCATTCTTTGTTAATTAAAACACTAGCATCTGGCATGCATTTTAACTTATGAACAGAAATTGATAATTACATTGATGCTTACTGTAGTTCGAAAAATTTTTCAAAAATTATCTATAGTGCAGAATACGATAGTGAATTATAAAGACACTGCCATTATTGATGTAAATATCAAGGACAATATCACAACAAAAAAAGATAATTGCTAAAAAACAGCACAATACATGTTCAAAACATAGTGGTTGTCTGTAGTTTATAAATGCATTATGTCCTAAAACTACAAATATTATCAGCATCACCACCATTTTATTAAAACACGAAAACCATCCTTTGGAGAGCCTATGTTGGCTGATATAGAATTTTGAACTACTAAGAGCAATCTTAGCATGCGTACTTAATGGCAATTACTTGAGGCAAAATATGCAAATGTTTTTTTTATACCCCAAGATCTATCAAATGCAATTTAGAAAGTAAAAAAAAGAACAACAAGTTGATAATGAAATAGCCATATTGATTAACCATCTCCTTGAATATAAAGCTAAGGATACAAGATGGATTGTTAATTGGCGTGTGAATCTGACAAATAATTCTTTAGTCTTTTTATTTTGGATTACACCAGATCAATATGAACTTTATGTTTAATATAATAATGTTGTTTAGTATGATAATACCTATTCAGCTAATCAGTTCAAAATGGTGCTTGGACTTTACTAATTGTTGATAATAATAATCAGTCCCGTATAGTTGGTCAAACGTTAATAAATAATAAAACATGTGAAAGTTTTAAATGGGTATTTCATTACCTTGTTAAGCAACAAACATTTTTTCATCAGTTATCATAACAGATAATGATCTTGCTATTGATGCTGCAATCAAAAGTGTAATGCTAAATAAAAGAAAACAAATCTTTTCAATGATCACTCGAACCAATAACTACTGAATAGACCTGCAACAATATTTATAGTTAGTAATGTTTACTTTATACAAGACTTCACCTATAGCAACTGGAATAAGAAGTTTAGAGCTTGATGAGTAGTGCTTAGAGTTGCAGGTAAAACTAATCTTCAATGGTGCACCATGGTGCACCGAGACTGGTGCACCGAGACTGGTGCACCGAAACTGGTGCACCGATAATTATAAAAAACTCAAATTTTCAACGGTGCACCAATGGTGCACCATTGTGTACCGATGCGTCCTGGTGAAACTAACTAGTTTCACCAACAACTCTAGTAGTGCTCCTACAGACCGGACTCGAACCAGACTTTAGTCAAGTCTGAGTCTGGCCGGACTCAGACTTTTATATTCAGACTTTTTAGTCAAGTCTGAGTCTGGTCTGGGTCTGGTCCGAAGTCTGCAGACTGGTTTGAGTTCGAATATATTTATATGTATTTTTTGGCACTGAACAAGTTTACTTAGTGCATTTTGTTAGAATAAACTAGTAAAATTTTATGAATCATAAGATTTTATAGAATTTTATTAATAAAATTTTATAAAATCTTATAATTCACAAATATTTATTAATTAATTCTAACAAAATGCACTAAGTAAACTTGTTCAGCACCTAAACATGCATCAAAACGGCTGTTTTGTTTTTATTTTACTTGTAATTTAGAAATTTGATGCACAATTTTGGATTTTTGATCAAAAAAGACAAATTTTAACATCTTATCTCCAAATTTCAAGTAAAATAAAAACAACCCTGCCGATTTAATGTATTTTTAGGTGCTGAACAAGTTTACTTAGTGCATTTTGTTAGAATTAATTAGTAAAATTTTATGAATCATAAGATTTTATAGAATTTTATTAATAAAATTCTATAAAATCTTATGATTCACAAATTTTTACTAATTAATTCTAACTTAATGCACTAAGTAAACTTGTTCAGCACCTAAAAATACATTAAATCGGCAGGGTTGTTTTTATTTTACTTGAAATTTGGAGAAAAGATGCTTAAATTTGACTTTTTTGATCAAAAATCCAAAATTATGCATCTTTTCTCCAAATTTCAAGTAAAATAAAAACAACCCTGCCGATTTAATGTATTTTTAGGTGCTGAACAAGTTTACTTAGTGCATTAAGTTAGAATTAATTAGTAAAATTTTGTGAATCATAAGATTTTATAGAATTTTATTAATAAAATTCTATAAAATCTTATAATTCACAAATTTTTATTAATTAATTCTAACAAAATGCACTAAGTAAACTTGTTCAGCACCTAAAAATACATTAAATCAGCAGGATTGTTTTTATTTTACTTGAAATTTGGAGATAAAATGTTAGAATTTGTCTTTTTTGATCAAAAATCCAAAATTGTGCATCAAATTTCTAAATTACAAGTAAAATAAAAACAAAACAGCCGTTTTGATGCATGTTTAGGTGCTGAACAAGTTTACTTAGTGCATTTTGTTAGAATTAATTAATAAATATTTGTGAATTATAAGATTTTATAAAATTTTATTAATAAAATTCTATAAAATCTTATGATTCATAAAATTTTTTTTTTTTAATATTAGCCTGGTGATTATGCCATTTTTTATTCATAATAGTAGGTTAGTTACATTATCAAATGCTATTACTACCCTCCAGCTTCATCTAGCCTTACATCTAAAAAACAGCTCGTCCGGTTACAAAAAAGCACCTGTCTGTGATCTGCCAAAGTAGAATTAGCTTCACTATTGCCGGGATCTTTTCAAACCCCTCTATTGCTAGATCATTAGCTGAGTTCCACGGCTCGTCATGACCACCTTTTTTCTTATAAACTTCTTCTACCTAGATCCTGGCAGAATAGTTATCTAACTAATATCTGCGTCATACAACTAAAGAAACAAAAGAAAAAACAAATTAAAAAAAAGAGTAAAAAAAGGGGGACGAAAAGAGAAGGAGAGAATAAAATGAGGAAATACTACACAACATAAACGAAAAACCAAAATAAAAAAAAAGGACAAGATGAAAAAAGCATAAAAAAAAATGGTCTGACATATATATACTCGAAGAAAAAAAAGGAAAATAAAGAAAGAAAGGAAAAAAGTCAAAAGAATATTCAAGAATATTCTGGTGATAAAAATTATATAATACTGCGCAAGGAAACGCCTCACCAGAGTATTATATATAAAAAAGAAAGTAATAGAACATTCTGGAATTTATTTTCCACAGATCTGCCTACTTCATTGCGCTATGTCTCATTATGCATTCGTTCCTGTTTCACCTGCATGCCTTCTTCCCGATTAGGATAGGAACAACAGTGCTGATCTTTTGGAGAGGGTACACCGAGATTCCCACTTTTTGTCCAAAATTCTAGTAAAAAAGACTTCAAGCGAGAATATGATTGTAGGAATAAAGGAGTTGTAAGAGTTACGCTGTACAGAACAACATATCTAACCAAGTATCTACTTCTATTTTCATATCCATAGGCCTTGACAAAGCTCCAGAGTTTTTCTGCTACATCTTTGCTCAATAGCACCCAAGCCCGCCAAGGTGCCTCGCTTATAAGTCTCCTGTTCTTTTTCATCTCTATTTCAGTTGCAGACATACAGTGAATGGACTTTGTACCCGACAGCAGCTTTGGTAGAGTTTTGTTGTATATAAATATGTTAACTGCGTAGTTTTCATAGGTCTGAGTTTTCAGAAAATTTGGTACGAGGGATCGTCAGAAAGAGTTGTATGATTTATAAAATTTTACTAATTTATTCTAACAAAATGCACTAAGTAAACTTGTTCAGCGCCAAAAAATACATATAAATATATTCAGACTCAGACCAGTCTGCAGACTTCGGACCAGACCCGGACCGGACTCATAGTTGAGTCTGAGTCTGGTCTGAAGTCTGAAATTAGTAAAATTTAGAGTCTGAGTCTGGTCTGATCCCGGACCGGACCCGGACTGGACCAGACTTGAACCGGACCTAGGAGCCCTATTGATGAGTTCTTTGGACTATATGGAATAATTGAAATAGAGTTAAATAAAGGTTCTTTTTGGGTTTGAGACTCCCCGGTAGAAAACTAAGAAACTATAGAATAAGTAGTTGGTGAAAACCATAAGTTTTTGTCAAGTATCTGTGGAGCTGTGGCAGAGTAGAAGCAGAAACTTGGTCAACTTTACTATTTTATATAATGCAAACTATTATACTCTCTTTACGTTGGTTTATTTTTGTCTCCCACTTAGTTTTTTTCTTAATTTTTTCAAAAAGTGGAGATTTTGACATACCCTCTCCAGAAGATCAACATTGTTTATATTCAAGAATAGAAACTCTAGTGCACAAAGTCATGAGAAGTCACGTGCTAGCAACGCTATCAGGTGACCACGTGGTACTGAATGAATGACTAAGGTCTAATAGACGGAATTAAATTAAATTAAGAATTGGTGGATCTTAACCTTTTAAAAGATGTAGTGTTATATAGTTACATTCTTTATTGTAATACAATACTGAGATTATATAAACTGTACTATATAATTTTTACGAGTTTAGTATAGACTTTGACTATACCTATCTAGTTTTATTTGTTTTCTTTCTTTTTTCCTTTTTCTGTTTTTGTTCTTTTCTTTTATTTTTCCTTTTTCCTCTTTTTGTTTTTTCCCTTTTATATTTTGTCGTTTTCTTTTTGTGATTGTTTTTATTTTTCCACATTTTTTCTTTATATGCTTTTGTAAAGTACCGTAAAGTCCCGAATATAAGCAACCCTCTAAGCCACCCATTTTAGCCAAATTTTTTCAAAGGGTTGCTTAAATTCGGGACTTTAAAATATTCAATTTTATTGGTCAATATACCTTATATATAAATGTCCAATAAAGTTTATAATAAATTTTATATATGTTTAGCAGGGGTTGCTTATTTTATTTTCTTAGTATTTTGATCTCAAAATGGGGGGTTGCTTATTTTCGGGGGTTGCTTATATTCGGGACTTTACGGTAGTTAAAATTTTAAGAAAAGAAAGGCAGTTTTGATATGGCATCTAACACTAGTTAGTGATTGGTGGAATATAACTCAGAAAGTATATTCTGAGACTGGATTGAAATGAAGGTTTGGTATGGTGGATCGCTTTGGGCTAGTAACTTGTTATCACTTGGAGAGTCTTTTTTACATAGAACGTTTGTAGTCATATTTTGTACTTGTATATGGCAGCTAGACTGCACTGTTCACAATAAAAAAAGGCAAGATTGCTAAATGCAAAAAAAGCAAGTGTAATGCCAGATATATGGGGTGGAGTCAATAGAAATGAGACAAATTTATTAGATAAATTTGTCCCATTTCTATTGACTTCACCCATATACTATTCACTGTATATATCACATTAGACAGAATCTATTAAAGAATTTAAAGTCTAAGTTGGGTTCAGAAAATAACGAATTTCTAGAGAGTAGTATCAAATAAGAAATACTCTTTCATGATCCAACTTTGATTTTTTGTAGAATTTCCTTTTTAACAAATATCCTAGCTCAGTAACATACCTTAATAGGGTACTTGAATCTCAAAAACAACGGTAGGCGCTTTGTTATATCTTACGTATTTTTATAGCAGGAATGCATTCTATACAAAGAGTAAAAGGACAAAACGGAATTATTAAAAGGATGGTCAATAGTCATACATCCATTCTTGAACTTTTTAAAAAACTTGATAAACAATTTAACCATGCATCTATTCTGTAACTGGTTCAACTTTTGTACATTCAAGCCAAGATTTTTTACCTATAATTGATAAATGGATTGTTAATTATTTAACACCTGCTGCCCTTTCTATACAATGACAAGAATAGCACAAGCTATATGGTATATCACGTTATTAGTTCAAATTTAGTATATGAATATTACTAATTCCAAAGTAACATGAATTTGAAAACAATATATAATAGGTATATGCCTCAGCAGGTAAATAAAAACTATGTTTTTGAAATTGAAAATGAAGTTGAATCATTTAATACCGGTTTTGCGGAGGATATAGTCGACGTCCTATTAATACTCTTAAAAAAACTTATTCTAGCCAACCACTATAATAATATTGTTGAAATTTGGGAAATTGTTCGTTATAAATGTACTAAAAAAATTTATATAGTTCTCTTTAATGATTATTCTCACCTTTGCACTTGCCTTGGTTTGGTCCGGTGTGGCATTGTATATTGATATTTTTTCCGTTTATTAGAAAATTTATTGTATGTTAAATTTTATATAATGCTTATATCAAGAAGATGGTATAAAACTAAGAAACAACTTGAAAATATGTCAATTCTTTGCCAACAACCTTTTACCGATTGCTTCCAAGAATCTTCTAAGAAAACTGTATATACTGAAATCTATATAGAATTGCCTTATAAAATTGCTGATATTTCTTATAAACATATTCATAAATCTTTAAATCAGCGAAAAGAGTATGTAACGGCTAATGGACTTTTCAAAAAAGTGATACAGATGGAATTGCATATCGGCTAATTTGTGGAATTGGACCTTTTTTTGTAGATCCCTAAATTATAATAAGCCAATTAGAATCATTGGATTTACACATCTGCTTTTTTTTTATGTATCGGGGGGGGGTTTTTTATTAATCTATTTATTTGATGCTTGCCGAACTTTCTTTCACTTGTCGTCACTTGTAGATACCATCGTAGTAGGAGTCGTCGCTTGTAGATTTCATATTCACATGTGTCATCGTCTAACATAAGTGTCATTGTCATAGGTGTAGTTGCTTGAATGCGTTGTCGCTTGTAGGTTTCATCATTTGTAGGTAGCGTCGTCTGTAGGTTTTGTTACTTGCTATTGCCTAGTGGCGTCTTTGTTATTGACATCTTGTTGCTTACAGTGTCATTATTAATCAGTGTTGTTGTTTATAGGTTTATTCACATTTATCCATTCGTCTCTTCTGTGGGTGTTTTAGGCCCTTTGTGCTGATGCCATTTACTATCGTTGCGTTGGTATAACTAGCAAGGTCTTGTAAGTTGAAATGACGACAGTAGACTTATGGGTGAAATTGGGCTTTGTAGTTTTTTTAGTAGTATTAATAATGAGTATTCAGTAAGCAATAAGATTAGTAGTGTATATGTATACGAATAAAATATAACTGATAATATACTATATAACAGTATAATAAAAAAAATATTATAGCGTTAAGCACAATAAGCACATTATAGTTCAAAGCTTGGTGTAAACTTTGCATATAAACAATTCGTACGTACCAGTTTGAAAATTATTTTTTTTTTAACATACGTACAGTTCTATATGATTACAGTATTACGATTAATTAAAAAAATGAGTTCGATTTTTTTTTTTTATCACAATATCGTGCCATTCTTTTATACGGCCGTCTTTTCAATTTGTCAAAATTAATCATGCGATAATAATGAACTTATTTACTAGCTAAGCTAGTAGAAACGAAATCTAAGTGAATTTTGCTAAAATTCTTAATTATATCAGACTTTTTTTATTAGAGTGTACCTACTTATTTACAGTATTATAAAAGATTCTCATATTCGAAAAAAAATTTTTTTTGTAAAAACTGTCATAAATTTTCATATAAATTAAATACACTGAAATGAAAATTTAATGTTGAATACTTTGATCTTGCTGTACTGTTCAGATTATTAGAACATAGATATCATTTTATCTGACCTCTAAAAGATTTATTGTAATAATGTTATTAGTACTATACATTCGGGATTTTATAATAAAACTATACTAACCTCCAAGACTACTTAATTTTCTATCACTATGATTATATTTCGTGTTATGGACTTAACAAAAGCAAAAATTACTAGTTGTTCGAGTCGTTAATTGAACTTCTACACTTTAGAATAAACATACTTTAAAGGCCGCTACTTGACGACTTGCTATAAGTATGTGAACTGATTATTTCGCCAATTCACTGATTATTTTGTATATAAGTTCTGTCAGGTATAAACTATCTGCTTATTAATTTTGGTAGTCTTTGCATTCGTCTATTGGCTCTTGTATTACGTTTTGTCTTAAATTATATATGATCTACTATTAAATCAATTTTAGGGTATTACACAGATTAGCAGATATGGGATACAGAACCTTCCGCCATACAAGAATTAAATAATAATATAAAGAAATATAGTAAGGTATATACCGAAGCATAATCAAGAAGTAACTCAAAGAAATTCCAGAAAAACATTGTTAGATAATTCTCATAATGTAAAAAACTATTCAAATGTTGCTAATGATACTGATTCTAACTCAATTAATGATGATGATGGATCGTATTCTGAAGTGAATAAAGAGAATATAGATCTATCTTTAATTCGGAATCCTATTATTCAAGCAAAAAAAGGAGCTCTACGTAGATCACAGTTCAAAGGATTACAAGAAACAAATTTGAAAAATAAAGAGTGACCAAAGCTGTGTGACGAAAACCAACAGAGTGTTAACAATGTTATAAATTTGGTCATAATAAAGCTAGCTGTAAAAATGTTATAAAAAAATCAAGTTCTATATTCTTTTAAGTAATCAAGTACAATAATGCGTTATTGAAATAGTATATATTGTAATTGAAATATTTATTGCTTTATTGTTGGAACCACAGCAAAATGCGTATATGAATAATATATTATTAACGCCTAAATTTACTATTCATAATTGTTTTAAAAAGTAACATATAAGGTCTTTCATTCAATATGTAATATAACCAAGTTCTTTATTAATTTGTTTTCTAGCAGGGTTATAATTACAATACATTCTGGATTTAGTTGCATTACAATAAGAAATCCTTGTTTAGGATTAGAGTTAGGATAAAATGATTAAACATCTTTTTGCTATGCTCTAATAAAATAAAAATGCTATAGTGGAAATGACAGTCATAGTGAAAACATAAACTATCCTTTGCAAAGCAAAAGATAAGGGGAGTAACAAAAATCAGGTGATTTTCTAAAGGGGGGTCAAAAAAAGTTAAAATTATATATAAGAACCTGACTATATATATATTAAAAAATAGGGGTAGGCCTCTGATAAAAAATAATCGTGTGATTAATGATACTGCCCTAATAGGCAATGTCTTTCGTGATTATTCATTTCAGTATTTTAAAGAGACCGATATATTATATACATTATTACATAACGACTGTAGTAATTCATCATGTTCATGTGATATAAAAAGGTGCTAACTATATTTGTCATGATCACATGTTTATAGTCTCTTATATCATGTTATATGACATTAGCTATACTATATATTATACAGTGGCCTATCATATTATTATAGATACTTTTTGGGCAACCATCAATCAAAATCAAGTAAGTAAACACTGCACAAAATTCAGATCATGTGACCAGCTAATCTCACAGTAAAACATACGAAAATTTCGTACAGTTTCATTGCACCACGCAGAAGTTAGGCAAAAAAAGTACAAAGTACCATTTTCGGATTTGTATGAAAATTGATTTTCTGGATTTTTTGATTTTTTTTAAAAAAAAATCCATTAAAAATCGAATTTTTGTTCAAATTATCTCAAATTATGCCCAAATATAGCATAACACCCAGGTCGCATTATGAGATATAAACAAAGCCTATTTATATGACAGATTGGCATAAACAAAAAAAAAGGTGCATCTTAATTTTTTTTTACGAAAAATGGGCGTAAAAAAAAATTTAACAGAATACCAACAGGGAGCTATAATTTATGGTACCAAAGAAGTGATTCTCTTCATACAATTGCAGCTGCGACTGATTGTGGTAAAAGTTCTGTGTTGAATTCATAAAAGAGTATAATAAGTTCAGCATAAAAGTGCAAAAAAAAAAAGGATTAGTCGCCCAAAAATTTTTGCCTCTTTGGATCTTGAAAACTTAAAAAATTTAGTCACAGATGGTAACCACCATCTCAACCTAAGGCAAATAACAAACCTACACAATTGCCAAAATGAAAAAAAATTTCTAAGAGCCTATGCATCGTTCTTTGCACAGTGTGAACTTGTTTTCATGTGTCGCCCTTACAAAGCCTCTTGTCTCAGCTGAGAATATGGTAAAAAGGTATGATAGGGTCCCTGAATATATACAAAAACCTTTGTCGTACACTCAATCTAAATTTTTTAAAAAGTTTGTCTATTCGTGTACAAAAATAAGCTTTTTGATAGCAAATTTGCTTGACCTTTGATGTACACTTAATTAATATTATTAAAAAAGATTGGTGTACACTTACTAATTATATTGAATTGGTATATTGTACAGTATATAAGAGAGGTTATACTAATTTCTCTACCAATTTTTGCTATTGCCCAATCAAAATGCAAGATAAACAACAATTGTTTTTTTTGAAAGTTATACTTATTGCAAAATATTGCCTAAAAAACATTTTTTGTATACTAATAAAAAAATTTATCTACTAACTTTAATTCTAACCCTAACAAAGATGATATATTTTATTTAGAAGATAATATATAAATTAGCATAAATAATTCTAGGCAGTCAGACAATGAAAAGAAATTAGTAAATTCTGTAAGAAAATATGTATTTTGAAAAGTTTTGAATAAAAAATAAATAAAATCTTTATTGTATATTAGCTAAATAATAAATTTTGCTTTATTGTACACTTTATTAAAGTATAGAAAACTTATATTAAACTTTTGTTATACAGTAGCCAACAAAAGTAACGCCCGATTTTTGTCCAAAAAAGAAATTTTTTATTAATAAAATTTTGGCCAAATATATATCAAATTTTTTTTTTATTATGAATTTAATACATTGATGAGTGACCCTTTGCACCTGCGATAGCCTTGGTTTTTCGTACCATTGAGTCTGAAACTACATGAAGAACTGACGTATCCAAATTCGACCACGCTTCTGTTAGGGCCACTTTAAGCGCAGATTTACCGGTATTCCTTGGGAAGTCTTCACGGTTCTGAATATTGTTCTTTATGCATTGGCAAATTTTATATATAGATATATATCAATTACTAACTGGTAAGATATATATTGATACTCATCACCCCTGTCGATTACTATTAATAGTAATAGTAATCGATATATATCCGGTTAATCGATATTTATCAAATATGATATCAATTAATAATTATTATATTTACATAATCATGCTTTTTGCAAATTTTTAAACGTTTTACAAGTTTTCGCAAGTTT
>QKWP01001622.1:108587-120689 GCA_003550325.1 Gigaspora rosea
TACAAAGCCAGATCTCAGTATTACATATATTCTTCGGGGTCCTACGTAGAGCCACAGAACGTAATAGAAAATGAAGAAAGAAGCAGGAAAAAAAGAAAAGGTGGATTAATGCTAAAGATCACAGAGATAAAGAATTGTCCCAAGAATACGAAAACTAAGGTACACAGACAGCGTGAGATTGTACCAATGGAAGAGGAAAAAGATGCCACAATTACTAAACAGCAAGCAGAAGAAGATAATGCTAAAAACATAAAGAAGCTAAGAATTATGCATCAAAGGGAAGATGCAAGGAAAACAGAAGAAAGTAAAGAAACTTCAAAGGAAGAACTGATGCAAGAAATAGAAAAAGAAGGGCCAGAAGAGAATAGGGCCCAAACAGAACCAAAGGCTAGTCAGACAAGGGAACTAGAAATAGTTGGTATGCCGCTGGAACAGAGTATATGGGCACCTAGCAATCAACTATGCAGCGACCAGATGCCAGTAAGTGCAAGAATTCCTGTATGCAATGTCCTAGGTAAAAAAAAAGAAGAAAGATTAAAAATGATAAAGTGGATATTGAAGGATAACAAGCATATCACAAAAGTAGAGGAAACCTTTAAAAAAGGTAATGCATGGGTGGAGCTGCACTTTGACTGCGAAAATGATAGAAAAGAAGCAATAAATAGAATAGAGCGAAAAGACGATGGATGGTTTAAGCTAATCCTAGATGAAGGAAAAAGTACAAAAGGAAGTACTGAAAAACCAGAAGAAAAAGGAGCAATGGAAGCTTTGGACAAGAAAGCAGTTTAAGGAAAGCCCATTGGAGAAAAGAGCAGTACTTACAATATGGGACCTACCAGAAAGAGTAAGCAAACAAGAGCTAGAAAGTATAAATAAAAAAATGGGGAATGTCCAAAGTATACGAATTAAACGTAGCAGAAATAGAGCACTTGCAGTAGTAGAACTGAATGAAGAAATATCGGAGACAAACTTACCATGGGTAGCTTCATTAGCAAATGGCAAATTAGCCAGAATATCAGCTGGGAGAGAAGACTACAAAGAGAAAGATGCAAGATACCGGCACATAACAAACCTGCACGGAATCCCAGAAGGGGCGTCGGAGACACTACTACTGCGATGCTTAAAGCAGAAAGGAGTAAAAGCGGTATATATACCAAAAAGAAGAAGTGGAAGTATGAAGCAAAGTGCAGTAATCACCTTTGGAAAACAAGAAGAACTAGAAAGAGCAAGAGAGAAACCAGTCCAATACAACAACTGGACTCTTAATTGGTCAGAAAAAAAGAAGAAAGTATTTTAGGAAAAGGAAATATTAGATGAAGAGACAAGGAAAAGCAGGACCATGAAAGGAAAAGAAGTGGTCAAGATGGAATTTACGGCAGGCAAGAAGGTAGAAACAAAAACACCCCTGTCAGAGTGCAGTGATCGTAAAGAAAAAGAAAAAGAACAAAAAAAACAAGACAGGATTTATAAGGAAGTGGAAGATGTCAAAGCAAGACTAGACAAATATCAAGAAACATTGCTAAAGATCATGGAAAAGCTTGATGAAATGAGCACAAAGTGGGTTAAGCCCACTCAGAGCTCCTGAGGGCGCCCAAGTTGAACAAATGGATATAGATAGAAAGATTGGAGAATTCCTGCAAGAAGAAAGAAGAATATTCGAGGAAGAAGGAGAAGAAAAGTCTCTCTATCTAACAAAGGAAAGTTGCAGAAAAGGAAAAGGGAAAACAAAAGAAGCACAGGTGGAGCAAGAGACCCTAAGAGAAAAATAGAAAAGCAAAGGCAGAAAGGAGATGAAACTTGGTTGCCACAATGTTAACGGATTAAAGACGAAGGGCTAAAAAATGGAAAATTTGCTCTGTTGGGCAGAAGAGGAAGAAATCACAATACTAGGAGTAACAGAAACGAATTTAACAGAAAGAGAAGGGAAGTTTCTAATGAGGAGTTCGAGTAGAAAGTATGTTGGCTACTGGACAAGTGCAGATAAAAAAAAGAAAAAAGGCTTAGGGGTAGGAATTTTGATAGAAGAGCAATGGGAGAAGCATGTAGGTGCAGTGAAAAAGATAAATGAGTATATGCTTGAAGTAATACTATATTTTAAGCAGTTGGAACTTGTAATAATAGTTGTCTATGTACCGCCGAATGACAAAGCAATGGTGAAGAAAATCCAACAGAGAATTGTAGAAGTAGTCTATAAAAAGAAAGAGAGGACGCAGATAGTCATAATGGGTAACTTTAACTACACAGTGGACAACATATTGGATAGACAGCACCCACAGTCGGTAAACTACAAAAGATTGCCAATCTTCAAATAGCTTAAAAAACAGGCTTTTAAAGACATATACAGAGAACTGTACCCAACAAGCCAGACCTTTATATGGTCAAATGAAGAATCTGCAACTAGAATAGACTACATATGGTTATTCAGCTGTTTAGCTTCTGAACTTCAAGAAGTAGCAGTAAAAGAAGCGAAAGGCATCACAGATAGTGATTACAAAATAATTGTGACAGAAGTATAGGTAGGACATGTGACGGCAGAAACTAGTAAAGCAGAGGCAAGAAAGAAGGAACATTCAAGAACAGTCTACCTATGACAAAGCAACAGAAGAGAACTGGGAGAACTACGCCCAGTCACTGCAGAAACAGTTGGATAAAAAGAACATAATAGACCTCCTACAAATCCAAGTAGGCAAAGAAGAGGAATATATAAACAGATTGAACCTTGCATGGGATACAATAGAGAAGTCAATTCTTATAGCTGCAAATGAGAATATACCAAAAAAGAAAATATATAACACAGCAGCAAACAGAAGAGATGGCACCAAAATACATAGACCAGATGCGTGCATAGTAGAGCTACAAAAATTAATCAAGCATGCGAAAAAGAAGAAAGGACAAGAAGTTCTAAGTCATGAGAAAGCAGAGGTGAATGAAAAGTTGAAAAGAATAAGTATGCAAAAGGGTATAAGCCTCCTGAAGTTACATAGACAATGGTCTGAGGCATGGATAGAAGATACAAAAGGCTGGTGGCAAATACTTAATTAGAAGAGAAAGAAAGAGTAGGAACGGGAACAGAGAAAGCAGATTGAAGAAAGTATCAACAAAAGGTGTGCAATGATTGGTACAAAACAAGGGAAAATGATCACCAGTTTACTAAACAGACCATATAAGAAAATAGTGCTCGATAGATTCCTGGAAGAAACAGGAGAGAGGACCTGCCTACAGACAGAACCAGAAGCGGTAAAGATAGGAGTAGCAGAGCACTACAAAAAGCAGTTCAGAAAGAGACAAACGAAGTTAGAGAAAATGGAAATGAAATGGCGAGAGATATATAAACCACAAAAATGGATAGAAGAAAATTGGTACGACAAAGTAGAGGAAGAGGTAGATGAAGATGAATGGAAAGAAATACTAGGAGAATTAAAAATAAAAACTGTGCCTGGTCTATCCGGTATAAGCTACATAATGATTAAATGTGCAGGAAATCAGACTCAATGAATATTTAGAGGGATGGCAAGCTTGTGCATAATGACAGGAGAAATACCATCTAAGTGGAAAGTCGCACAAGTGTATCCAATAGTGAAAGATGTGGAATGGGGATACAGCCTAAATAATATTAGACCAATAGCACTGATTAAAACGTTCTGAAAAGTTGTAACAAAAGTAATAACCAAAAGACTGGCCAAAGTAATGATAGAAAGAGAAATACTCAGAGGACCCAACTATGCAGGACTTCCATGAAACTCTACTGAACAACCAGTACATGTTTTAAACATGATAATGGAAGAGGCAAAAAAGAAGAAGAAAGAAGTATGGATATTACTTCAAGATATGAAGAAGGCCTTTGACTCGGTCTCATTAGAAAGCCTAGAATTACACTCTGAAGAGTTAAAATACCGGAGAAAATAATAAAGTATATCCTAAGTCTGTTCCACGAAAGAAGACTACAAATAATCACAGCACATGGTCTAACAGAAGAAGTAATAGCGGGGATGGAATAGATCAGGGGGAAGTAATTTCACTCCTGATTTGGCGGCTATTCTATGACCCCTGCTAACAAGAGTGCAAGAAAAAAGAAAATTAGGCTACATAGTGGAACAAAAACCAGTCCAAGAAACACAGTGCAATAGTATTACAAAGTATCGTTAAGCAGCAATTGCCTACGCAGACGATACAACTTGGATTGCAAATAGCAAAGAACAATTAATAGAGATCATTAGAATAGCAGAGGAGTTCTTCCAAACTAATGATATCAAGATAAACGGATCCAAGTCAAAGTTGTTGACCATGAACACAAAGTGCAAAGCAGAGGAAAAAGAAGTAAATTTTGGTAAAAGTATGGTAAAGAAGGAGTCCAGGAACAAGATAGTAAGATCTCTGGGGGTATAGTTAAACAACAAAATGCGTGAAAATCTAGTCAAAAAGAAAGCAAAAGGTGTAGTATGACAGATAATTATAGACCTGCGGTACAAGAAAATGACATCAAGCCAGATAGCTTACATAAATAACATGGTAGTAATACCAAGGCTGAGTTACATGTTACAGCTAACAATGATGTCTGAGAGAGGGTTGAATGAGATACATCAACTGATAATAGGCCTAGTAAAGCAGAAGTACAATATAATAAGAACATTAGAAAATTGTGTAATAAAACACAAAAATCTTGGCAGCTGTAGAACACTACAACAAGAAATAGTAATGAAACAAATAAGCACTATGAGATAAGTTTCTGATTTATTCGAATAAAGGTTTCTTCAGCTCTACACTAGCTTACTTCCTTTATTTTCATTAAGTAAAATCAGAAGGAACCCCTTTTCATTGTCTCTCTCTTTATTGAAGTCAAATTCATTCGTTTATATACATTTGAATTTAATATACGACACACAAGAACCCAGAAAAGTTCATATATAAATATATATGAATATATCAGAATTTTTGGCGCAAAAAGGTATAAAATGAAATTTTTTGAGTTAAGCGTGATCATATGATTTATAATTTATATCAAGTTTGATTGGATAAAAATTATGTGATATTGCTTTCCGATTGTAAATCTATTTAAAGAATTTAAAGAATAGATGATTTCATAATATTACATATTAACTATAAATAAAACGTAATATTAATCCATTTTAATTCTTAAAACTTCAATAAAAGATATAAAAAAATTTACTTGCTTGGTTTCTACTGACACCCCCCATATATTGATAATAATCCCTTCTGCCAATTTCATCAATTATGATTGTAATTGATATATAAAAATTAAGATAGCAATCGATATACAATCCATATAAATTACATTATAATATATATTTATTAAAATTTGTTTTATTTGTTTGCTAAAAAAAGTGGTACATATTATTCATATTCTATGCCCTATTCCTCCCGATCAACGATTAAATGTCCATCCCACATAATAAAACCCGATCAATGATTACATGTTCCGCGCCCCACGTAATGAAACCTGATCAATATAATTACTCGACTATTAATATTTGACGCCTTTATTCTTTTCGTCAATCTTACATTACCGAAGTTCAAGCATTAAACTATAAAGAAAAGATTGGTTAAAACAAGAAATAGAAACCCGGTACTTCCCGTTATATTAGTTTCTCAATTACCGGCACCATTTCATGTTCCCGGGTTGAACGTAAATCTGAAGAAAAAAATAATAATAATAATTAGAATTTAGTTAAAGCAAAGGGAAAAAAAGGACACAAAATAGAAAACTGGTACTTCTAGTTCCCCCATTATCGGCGCCATTTCACGTTCCCAGGTTAAACGCAAACCTACAAGAGAAAGAAGAATTAAGTTAAAATAGGAGCAAAATAGAAAGCTGGTACTTCATGTTATATCAGTTCATCCATTACCGACGCCATTTCACGTTCCCGGTCTAGATATAAACCTACAAGAAAAAGTAGTAGTTAAAACAAGAAAAAAAAAAGGTGAGAAGTAGAAAACGGTACTTCCCGTTATACCAGTTCCTCTATTGCCGGCGTCATTTTATGTTTCCGGGTTAAACGCAAACCTCCAAGAGACAGAATTTTGTTAAAACAGGAAAAAAAAAAACGCAAGATAGAAAACTGGTACTTCCCGTTATATCAGTTTCTCCATTACCGGTTCCATTTCACTTTCCTGGGCTAGATGCAAACCTCCAAGAGAAAGAAAAGGTTGGTTAAAACAACAAAGACGCAAAATAGAAACTGGTACTTTCGTTATACCAGTTTGGTACCCTTTCAGCTCAAGATTACTTTCGGTCAATTAAAATCTAAAAAGAAAAAAAAAGAAATAATATTAATAATGTGCCAAGACAAAAACGAAAACCGAGTCAGGAAGAAAAGCTTTCTTATCTAAAAGTTTCGATCAAAAATTGACACCAACCTCTTATACGTCCAAAGATATGCATATATACGTCTAAGATCTGTAACAGGATCTAAAAAGTAGAGAAATTAGTAAAACGTCAAGGAAATAAATTAAACCGAAATAAAAAGAAAAAATTTTAAGAGTCAAACAGGCATCGATTACTGATCATTCCCGATACCCAATTCAACTATTCAGCGAAGCACAATTAGAAGAATAAAAAAAACAACAAAAATAATAATAAGAAATTAGAAACTTATATTTAGTACCATTTTCATATCTTCAAATAAGATCCATTAGTTAAAAACCTAAGATCACAAAAAATACGGGGAAGTTAAATGTATATCTAATTTGTATACACAATGTATACACACGCGTTACGTAATAGATCATTGACCTTTGTAAAACTTCACGCTTCACTTATTCGACTTGAATAAATTCGACAATAATCTATTAGCAGATACATAACCTGTTAATCGATATCGATTATTGATATCTCAATAACTACTAAATCAAATTAAATAAAAATTTAAAATTTTAATTTAGTAATTATTGAGATATTTTAATTCAAAGCTTAAAAAAACTTTTATTTAGAAAAATCAACCCTTTTCTACTGACAAGCCTCCTTATATGATTATCAGTCTGCAAATTTCCCGATGCAGCCAACCTCATGTGTACCAAATGCCAATGATGTTTCTGTAGAGATGAATGAAATTTCGGCTATTTCTATTTAATATATGTATAAAGTGCTCATGTGAAGATTTCGTTTATAAGCTTACCAATCGAATAATAATATCTGTGACCTATATATGTTAAGTTTGACATAAACCCTAAAACAAGCAAAGTATGAAGATTTAATATAGTAGCTACAGTCTAGAATATCTGAAGTATACGATGGCAAATATTTTGTGAAAGGTCGATCAATTAGTCATTAAAGTGCTTGTAAATTTAATAATAATAATAACAATAATAGTAATAATAATACTGTAATAATATCCGGGGCGATACCATCTAGTTATAATAGCTCAAAATTTTATTATAAAAACTAACTTTATATTACCTAAGTAAAAATGCTCAGCACTAAATTTTACCTACATAAATACACCTTTTAATCCTAACTCTAACCTTAACCCCTAATAGTAATTGTACTTTTTGAAAACAATTATAACTAGGTGATACCGCCCCAGATGTAAGTTAATCTTATTTATAATGATTAATGATTATAATAATAATAAAATAATAATAATAATGCTGTAATAATAATATAAAAATATTAAAAATATAAGTACCCAACAGTATAAATTAGCTTAAACTAGAAAATTAACATCAAATCTTAATAAACGAAATCGCGTTACATTAGTGTCGCGAATTATTTATGATGGGATGGTTGTTTTGCTAGTATTGATACGTGCGTGTTGGATATATGCTTTTTCGATTAGTGATCGACATAACCTGCCACGGATTTCAAAGTGTTAAGTCATTAGTATTAGTTGCTTTTTATCCTAATATACAAAAAATCCTGTTGTTCAAGTCCATGAACACTAGGGTTCTTTTTTTGTTACGGCGTTACTATTAGTTTGAGTTTGGGAGTCGGTATTTTACCTATTTTGGGTTAATAACAAAATCCCAAATATAGATACATTTCGGTCAATAGCGTCAAACTCAAAACCATCAGTTCATTAAATAAATGGGGCGAGTCAACAAAAGTCTAGCAAATTTTATATAATAAAAATTTTTTAAAATTTTGGATAGTAAGCAATTCAACAAAAGTTTAACCAAATTTATTAAAAATCTTTTTAAATAAATTCTATAAACTTCAGAACTAATTTAAAAAAATTTTTATCAAATTTGATTAAGCTTTTGCCAAGTTATCTTTATTCAACGTTTTAAAAAACTTAATAATAAATATTTGATATCTATTGATTCAACCCCAAATATTCATGCATTTAATAATGTAAACTTAAAACTTTAAATTATGGTGTTCTCAAACACCTCCCTTCATGGCTCAACAAAGAACCTGGTTGGTCCGTCTGATTAAACAGGCCAATCAAATTCTTTATCAAATTCATTGAGAGAGGTAATTGAAGACGCCCTTATTCAACAAATTTGACTTTTAACGGGTACATCCACGTTAAAACGTTGATAATCTAAAGGTCAAATTCAAGACCATGAATTATCAGGTAAATAGTTATAATTAAGCCAGCAACACATAAATATTTTTTGAGTTTGCCAAATAATAATACCAAGTCAGAATTTATATCCATTGGAACCCATACCGAAAAACCTGATTATAATTTATGCAGTAAAAAACATGTGCGTTATTGGCCGTCTTGTCAATTTTTTATTACCGATTTTGTAATAAATTTCTTGAATTTAAGCGACGAAAGATAAATTCAGGGTTGGATTCATACCTGGTAACATTTGTTTTAAACCTTTCTCACAAAGTTTTAGTTGACATCCTGATAAAACTGATTATTTAATTGTCGCGTTTGTAAATAATTGCACTACTTATCTGGTTTGCAGTATTAAGGTCATGGACGCTAAATCGATAACCTAATTTTTAATCCATTCGATTAGATGCGCATAGATGGAAATTTCCCTTCGAAACTTTAAGTTGTGTTAACTTGCCATTCGAAATCTACATAAGAATTAAAATTTTCATTATTAATTATTATTGCAAAATATTTCAAGTTTGCTGAATGAGGTCACACGAAACAAACGCTGACTGCATGTAAGAAATCCCAGCAACAGATACAGTACAACCTTATTATAATTATTAATTCATATATATCACATAAATAATCAACATAGCTAAAGAAAGTAAAAAGACTAATATCGTATTGGAGCTTATGGTCTAGAGTATTAAAGAATAAATTCATTTGCTCATTATGCGAAACAAGTAAAAGCAATAAAGTTTTAATAATGTAGTTAAATATACAGTAATAACAGATAATGATAATTAATCGTATGCACCCCTAAATTATCTCCATATACGATTTTTGTAGTCATATTTGGTCAATTAAGTCATTTTCGATCCATTGATCGATTGCCGCAACCATCGACTAAAAATTTTCTCATAAAAACAAAAAAAGGTTTAAATGCTTTGTTAAAAAAAATTCGCATAAAACTTGTATGAACACTGCAAAACAATATTAGCATCCCTAAAAATAATTCCATGCTAATGGCTTTCACACATGTACGTACCGGTACGTTAAAACGTCAAATACTATCCTATTGTCCTTATTTGGACCCAATTTTTACATGTAAAAAAATTTGAGATCTCTAGCCATAATACAAATTACATTTATGTCGTTTTGCATTAATATTCGTCCGATAATTAATAGTTATATGTAGAAAAGTTATTTCTCTATAACAGTCTCTAATAGAAATTTATCGGTTTTTGCATTAACAGTTAATTTCCAAGTAATTTAGATGAGCCCACACTGTTCGGTCCCTAATTGGTCCAATCTAAATTACTCAAAAATTAATGCGGAAATAATTTTTCTATAATTCTACTTATTGGCCGAATTTTTAAATAAAAATACCAATTCATTACAAATCTTGCTCAAAGTCGGCCGATAATTACTGCGAGACCGATTAGTATCCCTGGTAAATTAGTGGCATTTTGTGAATACTATTTGAGATTCCCAAATTAATAGGTTTAGGTCGCGACCAAACATCTATTATTTATTTGTTGATGATAAAAATTACATAAATCTAAGTGTGAATTAACCACAGTACTATGCAAATGAAAATGCTCACACTGCAATGGTAGCTCAAGAAAAGCATGATGCCGGATGTGCGATCCAGACATAAAGATTCGAATTGGATATGTGAACGCAAAAAGGTTGCGATTTCTATTTTATAGACTATGTAAAATTCTATAGTACGAAATCAATCAATAAAAGGCCTTTTTATACATTATGTAGGCTTAGCTAATTTTATAATTATTGTTATAACTGATACGTAAACACTTTTTGAGTGTTAAAAATAGAATGTATGGATTTCATGTATTATTATTTGTTCAAGATAGCAATATCTTGTATACGACCATCTAGATAAGGTATTATATTCTTTTGTTCAAGAATATAACTTGTTAATATCTTATTTTCTGTGTCAAAAGTAATTAATCCCAGATCTGGATAAGGAAGCAACCTAAAATAGATTCAAAAGAAATTATAGTTAAAAGGCAGAATCTACGAAAAAAAAATAAAAATAAAAAATTCAAACTTAACCATCACCACCATTTGCAACAAAATCAACAGTAGCAATGTTATAAATTTTATCAATCACGATTGACTCAAAAATTTTGGTATCCCAATTCCAAAATCTGATTTCGATCAACCTCCCAAATATCGGTTTGCTGCTGTCATATTTAAACCTGATTCCAGAAACTTGAATAAAGCCACTAACTTTTTTTCCTGAAATAATATTGTGATATTCCCACTACCATTTCTAAATAAATCCAAAATGTTTTTTCCAGTTAAGGGTAAAATCACTAGAGAACTATTGAAAGGTATAAGTCAAAATGGTTGCTTTTGTGATGGGCCCTTCAATCATCCAGCCCTGATCTCTCCGGCATTTATGAATGCAGCATTTATTTTCGGTAATGTCAAACTTAATATTGTTTAAAATGGAACTATTTGCTTTTGATTTGCTGCTAATATTTGTTGACAATACCAAATTAACGGGTCCGCGATCAAGTTCCCAATTGTACATTCTTCTATCTGACATTTGATCAAACGCGTCTATTGCATTGCCGATTATAATTTTTGTATATTTATCAAATGGAGATCTCCGTTGGCTTACTAAGTTAGCTAAGCCAAGGTCTTGAGTAATTGATTGATCAATCAGAATTGGCTCACCGGAATAGGCGACAAGTTTTCCAACTTTGTTAAATGATATATCTAAATGTCCTACATATTTTCCGGACCAAAATGCCTAAATGTACATATGTAGTGATAAGTCATGGCAAATTTTATCATTAAAATCATCGAAAACATTATTTTACCTGCACAATCAAAGTATCTTCTCCTTCAGCATTCTTGACAATAGTAGGGTACGGTCCTTCTATTATCGAATTTGTATCCACTATGAGAGAGTGTTACAATTCTATTAATTCCTAATGAATGTATTGGAATGTATTTCATCAACATAATGTTGAACTATAGGAATTGGATCAATGAATGATATGATTGGGCCCGCGTTGGAAACTTCATCTGTTACCTTAGTGTGAAATAATTAATGAAAAAAGGGTGTTCAACTTTAGAAATCTTAAAAATAATGAAACGTACTGTACATTCGGTTATATAACCGATAACAGCAAGACTATATTCTTCAAATATATGATATGGTTTTATGTACGACCCAAGTAAAGGATTTAATGTTGTATTGATATTCGCACATACAATTGGCATGCTTAATTGTTCAAAGTGGGCAGCATGTATTTCTGGTCCGTTATTAAATTCATGGTTTCCAATGGTCTACTTTACATAAATTAATTAATTCAAAAAGAGTTAAATCGGGGAAAAGACGATGAAAGACTCACCGTGATGTTATAACCAAGTAAATTCTTCATTTGAATGAAAGTACGCTTAGTTAATTATAAGGAAATAAAATTGATTTACGATAAATGTAGAAATACTCACCAAAACTTTATGAACTTAAGATCATTTTTTAACTAATTTAATTTGCTATCATTATTAACAAATTCATCTTATGTAGTCTAATCTAAAACTTAGATACCTC
>QKWP01001623.1:0-91009 GCA_003550325.1 Gigaspora rosea
TAAAAGGGCAAATAGCAGTATATAGTTTTTCTTTTTTTTTATTATTTTGATATTCAACTTACACGTTAATAGCATAATATAAGGATATCAGCATATAAAAGGGCAAATAGTAGTATATAGTTTTCTTTTTTTTATTATTCCGATATTCAACTTACACGTTAATAGTATAATATAAGGATATAGGCATAAAAAGGGCAAATAGCAGTATATAGTTTTTCTTTCTTTTATTATTTTGATATTCAATTTACACGTTAATAGTATAATATAAAAATATAGGCATATAAAAAGGCAAAAAGCAGTATATAGTTTTCTTTCTTTTATTATTCTGATATCCAACTTATATGTTAATAGCATAATATAAGGATATCGGTATGTATAAAGACAAATAGCAGAATATAGTTTTTCTTTTTTTATTATTCCGATATTCAACTTACACGTTAATAGCATAATATAAGGATATAGGCATATAAAAAGGCAAATAACAGTATATAGTTTTTCTTTCTTTTATTATTCCGATATTCAACTTACACGTTAATAGTATAATATAAGGATATAAGCATATAAAAAGGCAAATAGCAGTATATAGTTTTTCTTTCTTTTATTATTCCGATATTCAACTTACACATTAATAGTATAATATAAGGATATCAGTATATAAAAAGGCAGATAGCAGTATATAGTTTTTCTTTTTTTTATTATTCTGATATTCAACTTACACATTAATAGTATGATATAAGGATATTGGTATGTATAAAGGCAAATAGCAGTATATAGTTTTACTTTTTTTATTATTCTGATATTCAACTTACACGTTAATAGCATAATATAAGGATATCGGCATATAAAAGGGCAAATAGCAGTATATAGTTTTTTTCTTTTTTATTATTCCAATATTCAACTTACACATTAATAGTATAATATAAGGATATAGGTATATAAAAGGGCAAATAGCAGCATATAGTTTTCTTTCTTTTATTATTCTGATATTCAACTTACACGTTAATAGCATTATATAAGGATCAGCATATAAATGGTATAAGAAAAAAATACATCTTTATTATCACGATATATATAGCCTTAGATAATATATTTATTTATTATATGTATTAAAAAAAATTGCAAATAAACGAATAAGAAAAAAAGATCAATTTGCTTTTTTTTTTTAGTTGTCGCTGCTTTCCTTTTCCTTCTCTGATTCTAACAAACGACAAATACAGGGTGTAGATGAGATTTTTCGGGTCACGTAATCAATCGATCTCTGATCTAGGTCGGGATCATGTAATCACGCGGGCTCTTTTCTGTTTCACAGATCAACATAAAAAAATAAATACACAGATCTATTTTTTTTAGCAACCTTTTTTTTATCTTTTTTCACTATTGTATTGTTTCATCGTCGGTTTAGTGTTGCAATTACAGGTGCGGTTCTCATTTTATTAGTGGGGTTTACTTTTTTTCTTCTATTGTTATTTTGTCGCGTCTGTTTCATTTGTAGTGTTTTTTTTTCTATAGTGTCGTCGTTTCGTCATTTTGGTTTCGTCGCTTCGTCGTTTCGTTGTTTCGTCATTTCGCTGTTCCGTCGTTTCGTCATTTCGCCGTTCCATCGTTTCTTCTTTAATGTTTTGCTAGATGCTTGGTGTTGAAAAAGATGAAAGGAGTTATTGATATTATAGAGCAAAAAGCCTACTATTTCCAAACAGGTGGCGTAGCGCTATAATAGATGTTGTTAGTGGGTGGGTTAGTATTAGATAAGGGATAGGGTTAGATAGTTGCGTTAGATTAGGATAGTTAATGTTAAGGTTAGTATTAGTATGTAAAGAAAAAAGAAAAAAAATTTGAAAATAAAAATAAATCCAAACCTGAAGACCCGAATAATTAGTAGTAGTTCCGATAATTATTTTTCTAAAAAAGAATTAAATAATTTAAAATAAATAAAAGGATTTTTTTAAACAAAATAAATTAAATTTAAATAAATTAAATAAAAAAAATTGAATGAAGACCCTGGGTCGGATAGCGCAGTAGTTATGCTCCAGGGTCGCATTCGCAAGGTCGCCGATTCGAGTCTAGTGGATGACAAAAACTGTGTTGGGACCACGAATAGCCAGGATCTACATTAAGGCTTTGCACTTCTTCTCCATCTACGGGCATAGTACTACAGCAATAAGAGCTGCGTGATATAGCCATAAAGGTCATGTGGCGTCCAGAAAAGAAAAGAAATCCGACAAGAAACGTCGTAAACATAAGGAATATCCACTATAAAAGGAAATCGAGAAAATGTGTAGGGGGTACCTGACGATACCGCACCAACCGAAAATGAAAAGTGCTCCCGGGGCATGGAAAAAATGGCAACCTATATAGCGCAACGGCAGACATTGACGACCTTAAAGCTACCTAAAATCCGTGAGGTACAGAGCACCAGGGCATGGTGGGCCTGCTGGAACCCTGGGAAAACGGACGATAAGAGAGAGGTATAGGTTAATTAGGATAGAAACCCCTGATGTAAAAATGTAACATAAGACCTTTGAAATTTGAATAAAGAGCGCCACTCGCGCCCTAGTAATAGAACTAGGGTTTAAGTAAAAAAAAAATTGAACGAATTTAAAATAAAATAAAAACGAAGTTAAAAAACAAATTAATAAATTAAAAAAAAAAGAAAAACAAAAAATAAATAATAAAATAATTTATTAATAAAAAAAATATATAAAATAATTTAAAATAAAAAAAAATAAAAAAATGAATTTATAAAATAAAAAAAATAGTTTAAACAAGATAATTTAAAAAAAATAATTTAAAAGAATTAATAAAATAATTTAAAAAAAAATTTAAATAAGTTTTTTTTTAAATTATTTTATTTGTTTTATTTAAATTATTTTTTTTAAATTATTTTTTTTTATTTTTAAATTATTATATTTACAAAATCATTTTTTTTAATTATTTTTTTATTTAATAAATTTGTTTTTTTTATTTAAGAGATTTACTTAAAATCATCCTGGATGATTTTGTTAAAAATCATCCATAATATACATATATAGTAATCGTGTTATATAGATTGACATACATATAAATATTTCTGCTTTTTTAATAGCTTTTTTATGTTTAGTTTATATTGTTTTCTTCTTTTTGCTAATCAAAAATTTCTCTTTTCATAGTGCTGTCGTTGTTTGGTGTCGTCGTTGGTGTCGTAGCTGGTATTGATACTGGGCTGTAATTGCAATTTAATCGTTTGGTTTGTTTTTTCTGGTACACCATCATTATTACATTTCTTTTAGTTTTTCTAGTGAATTTGCAGGTGCCGCTTCTTCACTTGATCGAGCTTTTGATTATTTTGGTGTCTTCATTTCTCCAGTGCCATCATTTATTGGGGTTCGTTTTTAATGGCACATCGTAGTTACCTTTATTTTTCTAGTGTTATTGCTTTGCCATTTATCATTTTCAGTCTCATTTTGGCTATTTTTATAATGGTTGTCGCGTTATCTCGTCAAATGCAGTTTTTCTTAGTTAAGTCAGTAGGAGCAGAAAGGTTATTTTCAGTTGAAGGAGGGTATCTTTTCGCATCACTTATTTCGCAGGAAGGCTGGTTCTATTGTCTCTTCTATTTCTGCCTGTTTTGCAGCGACTTGGCAACAAAGGTTAGCACTTGCAATTGTTAGTAGTAAGTAATGTTAGGCTTTTGACCTTGTTTTGTGGTCTTTTTAGTTGTAGCAGCAGTGTAAGAAAAATATGTTGATATGGCGTAGGTGATTATTTCAATATCAGAACATTTGTGAGGCTACAAAAATTTTGATTTGCGAGTTGAGTTGGTTACTCGTAAGTATCTTACGGATTTGGTTACTTCTTTCTTTTTATAATACCACTTCTAACTAATATTCGTTTGTCTTAAACCATGACTGACTTGATTTGTTGAATGATCGGAAACTTAAATAAGGTAATCTATTGTTTAAGTCAAAGGCCACAATTCTATCACTATATGCACTGGAAGACGAATATTGAAGTCAAGTATACACAATTATAACGAACACAAATCTACTGTCATTTAGTGTTTCGATCCGAAATCTGACTGTCTGAATTGATCCTTAAAACTAGATAAATTCAGATATTCAGATTAGAGTCTTTTATTCGGATTGGTCAAGAAACTTAAATAATGAACCTAAGAGTGCACACAAAAGCTAACTTTATATATAATTTAATGCGAATTCAATTTAATAGGATCCGGCAACTTGTCAAAAATAGGATCGAAACACTATCTTCACTACGCTCAGGAAATGTAAAATTCGAATTGAATGTAGTGTTATAGGATATTTTAGAGAGATATTGTATAGGGTCGAATGTATACTTTTTAGTGCAGTTTATTTGTATGGTACAAAACTTCTGTGTGAGTGGCTTGAATATAATTTTTTTATATATTCTTCCTAATTTGCGTTTGCGTATGTTTATCATATTGAGTGTATAATGATAAATTCATATGTTATTTGTTGCGATCTAGTTCTGTATATTTTATTGAATACTCTTTAGGGTTAGGGCAGGGTTGGCAATGAAGCCAATGGAGCTCAATGGTTGTGCGAATAGAGCTCAAATAGCTAGTATCCATTGGTTCCATTCAGAGCTCCATTGGCTCCATTCGCAGCTCTATTGGGCTCCATTGACTCCATTGCCGACCCTGGGTTTGCCGACCCTGGGTTAGGGTCATCTTATATTAGGGTTGGGTTAGGTTTTAGGTAGTTATATGTAAGAAAATTGCCTTCCCGACATGTTTAATTAACCACTGAGGTAAGTTTAGACTGCTGTCTTGCACCCACGTGACTTTTATATGTAGATCAGCCAATCAGATTCATGAAATTTTGTTTACCCGAAGAAGTCAAAAATCCAAAAAAATGCAAAAATATAAAAATGATAGCCTAAACCCGTTTTGGTGCGTTAATTAAAAATGTAGAGAAGGCAATTTTATCTATATATATACTCTCTCCTAACGGTAAACTAACCCTAGCCCTAATTATAACTAAAATTCAAAAGTCACGTGGGTACAAGGCTTTAGCGATTTTATATTTTTCAGGTTTTTCGTTTTTATTTCCTGTTTTGCTTCGCCAGCGATCATTAAAATTCTATATATTGATTAGATATCGCGTGATACTGCTTTGTTTTAGACGACCTCTAAATAAGTGGTTAATAGGCTAAAAGCTTAATAGAATTTTGGTATTTAATTTTAATCACTAATTAAAGTATTGTTTGCTGTATATAGTTTTTTGTATATTTTTATATTTATTATATAAAATTATATTATAGGCTAGTGTTTAATAAAATCAGCCAGGCTAGTCATTAGTAAACCTCTTTATTTAAATTAAATTATAGTTTTTAATTCTTTAAATTATTTTTTTTTTTTTTATAAATACTTTTTTTTTATTTTTTTTATTTTTAAATTATTATATTTACAAAATCAGGAGTTTTTTTATTTCATATAAATTTGTTTTTTTTATTATAAATTTGCTTTTTAATTTTTTTTTAATAAATTCATTTTAATTAATTTAAATTATTTTATTTTTTAATTTGTTTAATTTAAATTGTTTATTTAATTCATTTTTAGAAAATAAATTATCGGAACAACTACTACGGGGATAACGATTCAGAAGAAAAGGTTACAAGAAGACCAAAATGGTATGTATATTATATATTATTTTAATTATCTTTATTTACATTAATCAAAAAACGTACTAATACTAACTACTAAAACTCAAACCCGCAACCTTAATACATTACAATCTAACCTCTATAACCTTACATGACTATATAACTCTATTCTTTATCTAACACTTAAAACCCATTAACAATATCAATTACAGCGCCACGACACCTAGTGAAACGTTAGGACGGCGACAAAACAACAAAACTAGAAAAAAAGAAAAATAAAACACTACAAATGAAATCGGCAGTACAAGAAAATCGTGATGAAACAACAATAGAAGAACTGCATGACAACTACACCTTACCTACGACAAGTTAACACCAAACCGACGACGAAACCAAGAATAAAACTGAAGATGGCAAAAAGAAGCGACAACACCAACAACTAATAGCGACGTTTAAAAAAAAAGGTTGGTAAAAAAAATTTTTTTATGTTGATCTGTGAAACAGGAAAAAGCCTGTGTAATCATGCGATCCCAACCTAGACCGGAGATTGATTGATCATGTGACCTGGAAAATCTCACCTACATCCTGGCACTCTTTTAATAAACTTTTTAAAAAATTTGTGGAGCTCGCAAGAGTCTCCACAATTTCGTTCTCGTCAGGATCCTGATAGCTGAATTCACCTATATGAAAAACAAAATTAATGATTTGAATTATGCATTAGTTAATTCATTTTACTTAATTACCTAATGATAAGTTAGATTCTTGCTGACTAATTATAGTTTCACCTTCTGATATTAGAGAAGGATTTCGATAGAGCATTGAATTTTCTAATACCAGAAAAATATATACAATGAATAATAATTCGTAGAAGTCAACTGTGTAATTTAATACATTATTAGTATAAAAATTAACCAATACTTACCAATTTCCTTCTTTTTATCTTTTTCATCAACAATCTCTTTCGCCTTACCTTTGTCAACAACAACCTCTTTTGATTTACCTTTTTCATCAACAACCTCTTTCGATTTACCTTTTTCATCAACAACCTCTTTCGATTTACCTTTTTCATTAACAACCTCTTTCGATTTACCTTTTTCATCAACAACCTCTTTTGATTTACCTTTTTCATCAACAACCTCTTTCGATTTGCCTTTGTCAACAACAGCCTCTTTCGACTTACCTTTAATAGTATTACTAAATTTATTAAAGATAGCCGGTTGATTGAATGCTTTTTGTCAAATTCAGAGCCAAGGTTAGCTTCGCATAGTTATAATTAAACTAACAGTATTACTATTTTTATCTCTGGCAGTCAATTTTTTTTTGATTTTTTTTTTAATTTTGAACGTGTCCTATATGTGCTATAGTGGATGTTACTGGGCCCAGCTATAACAGGTATATAGTCACTATTGGTGCTTTCTGGGTTGTCGCTATTAGGGTTATCGTTATTAGTGTTTTCGTTATTAGGGTTATCATTATTGGAAGGGGTTATTATTTTTTTATCGGAAGGGGATTATCATTATCGTTATCGGGAGGGAGGTTATCATTATTGTTATTGAGAGGAGAGTTATCACTATCACTATCAGTAATGCAACCATTGGGATCAGCATATGATCTTGATATAAACCAAGATGGTGCATTTTTGGGTGGAGCTATATTTTCATCGATTAAACCTGGGGCATTTGCCCACCGGTATCTTGTACATTTTTTTTTATGGCGACACATTTTCGGCCGACCATAATATATTTTTCAACTAGAGGTAAAAAAAAATTTTTTTTAAAAAAAAACATATATATATATATATATGAACATTGCATTGCTAAAGAAATAAAAGACAGCTTTCGATTTATCATTTATTAGATTTATTCATTGGTAAAATATATATTACTATCAGGTTTGTTAAGGCTGAATCTGGTAAAACATGAAGCCTCATTTTCTTTAGCAGCATTAATGTTAAATAAAATTTGTTCGGGTTCAAAAATAATTACTCGTGGGTAAGCATAATGCCGATATTTATATAGGCTTAGATCTTACCTTCCGGGATCGCCAGGCTTTGTCTAATACTTTGACTACCCGGTCGTTGTGGTTTTTGTCGCTATCGCGGTTTCTGTCTCTCCGCTCCCTATCAGCCTTTTCGGCATCGGTTTCAGAAATTTCATCACTATAGTAACCTTGAAACCACAATGCCCAGTAAATATCAGCAATTGCTTGTTCTTCGGATACATTCTTTGGAAAATTTCTGTATAATGAGCGGCTTTGCGTTGTTAGTAAATGTTTAAAGCCGCTCATTCGTCTTTGGAGTTTCTAAAAATAAATTAAAAAAAATAAAAATTAAAATAAAGTGAAAATAAATAACAAAATAAATAAATTAAATTAAATTAATGAGTAAAAATATAATGAAAAGATAAAAAAGAATAATAATAACGATAATATTAAATAATAATAAGAGTGAGATGTATAGTGCTGATATTTATATATGTATGTTAATAATAATATACTTGCGATGCCCGCATATTCTTTCTTCTTTTTTTTTTGTCGCTCACGCCTAGCCGGCTGCATTTTTTCCAAATACATCTCATATTGATGTTTATGTTGTTGCTGGATTACATATAGCACTTGGTCGTTAGTAGCAGGATAAGCAATATCACGCATAATAGCTGGGAGGAAGTTTGTGATAAAATGATCTCCGAATTCATACCATTGCTTGGCAGGGTCTGGTCTATCCCATTCATTTAGACCCTCTATAACTAAGAGGATTTCAGTCTATTATAATAAAAAAAAATTTATCAGATATTACATGCATAAAACAAATCTATCAAAAACAAAAATAAACCATTTGTTACTAGTATATCCATAATTTATATTAAACCAGTATTGTTATAGATAATACAAAAATAATACCATATGGCAGTGTTGTCACTTGGACATGTCCATACTATGTTTTTTGTCCAACGTCCAAGATTGTTCAAAATTGTCCAAGCCTATGTCCCATGTTTAATTAATCAACAAAGTAATTTAAAAAAAATATATAATTATATATTTTTTTAGGTGCTGGACTCATTGGTGAAAAATTAAAATAGATTATCTTAATAAAACTTTAAGTAATTTTAATTTGAAAAAATGTCCAAAATGTCCAAAAAATGTCCAAGTGACAACACTGCCATATGGTATTATTTTTGTATTATCTATAACAATACTGGTTTAACGTAAATTATAGATGCTGTCTTATATTTCTATCAGAACCCGATACTTATATCCAAACATAAAAAAAAATATACCTGGAGTGCTGCTACGATATCATTTTCACTACTGATATCGATACTTTCAATATTGCTATTAATACTTTCGTTATCGCCACTGCTGCTACTAATATAAATTGGTGAAACTGGAGGTTTTTGCTTTCTATATATATATATATTTATATATAAATAGTAGCCTGGCTTAGTACATAAAATTACACAAAACATAAAATTCCCGATATATATATTACCTTCTGAAGAAGATGAAGACGATGACCTTCTTCTCTTGCTTCCACTTCCAACATGCCCTTTTTTCATTATATTGTCTTCTATGTGAAACAACTGTATCCATGTTTTTAATATGTAACTGCGAAAAAAAAGATTTGCGAATTGAAACAAAACTTAAAAGAATTGTGAATTAAAACAAAACTAAAAAGAATTGTGAATAAAACAAGATGAAGAAACTTATCCTATTTATATTTATAACACTTTAAAAAATTACATATTGCTGATAAAATAGTTGATGTATTTCTTCCCAAACCATATAGGCGAAACAAAGAATTGATGGAATAGAAGACATTACATCAATATTAAGACTTTATAGCAATATTATATTGAGAAATTACACAATAAAAAATCTGATATTAATTATGATTGAGCTTTAGTTATATCAATATCTGTAATATATGATATAGGAATTTTTTATCTAAAAAAATTCATAATATTATAAGATCGAACTTTTGTTACATCAATATCTGTCATGATATATTTTTTTTGTGCAATAAAAAAATCCCGATATTAATTACGATCGATCAATATCTGTAATATATGATTTATGCGCTAATATCAGGGCTTTTTTAGATAAAAAAATTCCTAATAATATATGATCGAACTTTAATTCCATCAATATCTGTCATGATATATATTTTTTGTGTAATAACGAACTTTAGTTACATCAACCAATATCTGTAATATGTGATAAATTTTTTATGTACTAATATCGAGAATTTTTTATCTAAAAAATTACCAATAATATATGATTGAACTTTAGTCCAATTGAACTTTAGTTATATCAATATCTGTAATTTTTTTGGAATTTTTAAATAAAAAATTCCCGATATTATTATATAAACTTGTATCAATATCTGTAATATAAGGGTTTATTATAAAATATTTTTATTGAGAAATTACATATTTTTTATTTATTATATTATACATTAACAAACAAAAAATAAATTTTTATAAAAATAAATTTTAAAGGTAGTTTCACTAGCAAAATTTTGAGATATGAAGGTTTTTTTAAAAAATAAATTCTATTAGAATTTTAATTAGTTTTTGGTTAAAATGAATTTATAACAAAAAAAATTTTAATATTCGATATCTATTTAGTATTATATTTTATCAAGGTAAAATCACAATTCAGAATTTTAAATTTTATAATTTACCGGGTTAAGTATATTTGATTTCTTAGGGATTGCATCCTAAAATTTAATATCCCAAAGCCTATACATGAGTACATACGATGACAGTATGTGCTTTGTTTTGATGCTATATAAGAAAATAAAAAAAAACGCGTTGTGACATATGTATATACACTCTTCTCTATTTCTCTCCAAAGGTAATAAAAAAAAAACAGTTTCTATTTTTTTTTCTATACAAGAAGCACTTACTATATTACTTCGAAATACAAAAGTCTTCACATTATCCAACATGAGTTTCTCACGTGCCTCAAGTATTTCTTGTTTATCCTCAAGTGTTTCTCGTTTATCGGTAACTGTCGAAAGAAACAAAAATAAAAAAAATAAAAAATCGAACAAAAGAGGTAATAAATTAATGATGTTACATACTGGACATATATACATATATTTGTAGCACATATGCATATTAAGCGTGATTCTATATATATATCGGTACAATGGCTTTTTTTTTACGTACTAGATGACTTCTTTTTTTTTTGGTTTGTAGGTGATGAATTAAAAGAATTAAGAAATGAAATAAAGAATCTGGGTGACAAAATCGATAATTTTATGAAAAAAAAGGCCCGTTCTTTAGAAACTGATAGCAATAGTGACAGCGACAACAGCAATAGCAACAACAGCAACAACAATTACAACAGCAACAACAGCAGCAGAAATAGTCGTAACAGGTGTAGAGTTACAAAAAGGCACTGGGAACTCTCTCCGAGCAAAAAAATTATTAAGAATATATATTATTGTATCATTTTTGATGAAAAAATTTTACTTTTTTAATTTGCTAAATAAATATCGACAATTATACTATTTAACTTAATCTATATAGATACCAGTATTTTATATTAATAATCTATCTATTTGTTTGAATTTATTAATATAGAACGATATCATAATTTCACTAACTGGGTTAGAACAATCTAATCACCCTGATCCATCTAAGCATTGGGTTGACTTTAAGGATGTGTTTCTTCGAGATGTATTTAAAACAGTAAAACGAGACATAAAAAGATATTGGGTAGAAGACTATCATATTTTGAAAATAATAAAGGAACAGCACAGACATCAAAGGGAAAAATATCACAAGCAACAGAACCCGGAGTCAGACAGTCAAGATCGTGCAAGGATGCATGAGAACGGAAAAATGGAATCAGTAAGCCTTTTTTTTTTAGATTATTTATATAAATATCGGTACTGCCTTATATATTTTTTAATTATATAATTTATAGAAAGTTAAACAACGAAAGAAGGGGTTTAACCAACTTCAAGAAACTGATAATGAACATTTTAATAACCTTCTTCCTGTTGATATTTCAAGAAATCTAGCATTAAGGGACATTAAAAAAATAATGGAAAATAGAGCCTATCATAGTAATGAACCTTCGGAAACTGATGAAGATACAGCCAACGAAGAACGTCGACTAGGAATTTATAATATTCATGAAAAAAAAGACAGACACAACCACGTCATTAAAGTGGTAAATAAAAACTGGCGTTCTACTAGAGTAACTATTTCTGTATTAAATGTTAGTTCGAAATTTCTTAGATAAATATCAGTACTAAATATTTTTTTTAGTTAAGAGAAATCTTGATGGCGTGCGAAATTACTTCTGCAACAAAAAACACAAACAAAATAAAAAGACGTCATTGGGAAAGTGTTAATGTCAATAGCAGTGCTTCACCACCACCTAGGACCCCTGAATGTTGTATTTCGTGCTCATGCAATATGAGGCACCTGATATTAATTTCCCTGCAGTATCTTCTGGTAATTCCCCTTCGCCTAGTAATTCCTCATCGCCTAGTATTTCTCCATCGGCTAGAAATTCCCCATCGCCTAAAAATTTCTCATCGCCTAGAAATTCCCAAACGAATAGAAATTCTCAACACCTAGAAATTCCCTAATGCCTAGAAGTTCTCCAACGCCTAGAAATTCGCCTGTGAAATCGCTTGGTAATTCTTCTTCAAAAGAATCTGGCAATTCTCCTGCCCCCCAAAAAAATCCGGTAATGTCGCTGCTGCCTCTAGTTCTGGTACTTCTCCTCCGGCCCAAAAAAAATTGGGTAATACACATGCTCCTACAAAAAAATCTAGAAATGCCGCTGCTTCTGTATCAAGATCTGGTAATGCATTTACTTTAAATTCTAGTAACCATTCCTTGTAGTAACTGGTACAATCTGATTTTTTTTTGTTATAAATCGTGAAGCAGTTATCACTAGTAATTATGCTAATAATGCCAATAAGGGCAAAGCCGTTAGTAAAAGTAAATATATATTATATTTCTTGTTGTAACTAGTATATGAATTATTATATTAACTAAATTTTCATTTCTTCAATACCTCATATGCAAATATAGAATTTTATAACAATTCACAAGGTATTAATTATATTGTTCAGTGATATTTTCTTATTACTGATATTTGATTTATTTTAATCGTTTACATTGGTGCATATTATTTATTTATTTACAATTTAGAATACACCGAGCATGATCACGATAGTTATATCTCTAGGTCTGCAAGACCACGTTATAGTAGAGGTCGTTCAAATCATAATGGTGTTTCTAGAACTAGCAAAAAAGTAAAAAATTAAATAATTGTTTTTTTATATGTTTAATTATAATATATATATGTATAATATTCTGCATAATAAATAAAAATAATATATTTTATTAAAATTGTATATTTATAAAAAAAGCAAGCGGCAGTAAATAAGATAATGTATATTATAAATATTGTTTGTGTATGAAGTATACGTTGGTAACATAACCGGATATAAAAAATAAAATATCAGCTTCTTATAATATTCTGATATTCATCTTTAATTATCCCGATATTCATCTTTAATTATTCCGTTTTTCATCTTTAATTATCTCCGATATTCATCTTTATTATCCCGATATTCATCTTTAATTATCCCAATATTCTTCTTTATTAAGCTATATTCTTCTTTAATTAACTCGATATTCTATGTAAACTGGATTATATAAAAATGAATATCGGGATGTTATAAATATTTTTCTTCTTTTATTATCCCGATATTCACCTTAGATGTTAGTAGCATCATAGAAGGATATAGATATATAAAAAGTATAAAAACTATACATGATTTTTTTCTTCTTTTATTATCCTGATATTCATCTTAGATGTTAGTAGCATCATGTATAAAAAGATATATATAGAAATATATTTATAGCAATAGTACATATACGTTTGATTTATTTATAAAATAAACTACTTCTACACGCATATACATATATCATTTATGTACATTAAAACAATACAAAAAAAAAAGAAAAGAAAAGAATGATTAATTTTTTTTAGTTCTTGTCTCCCCTTCCTCCTATTCCGACTCAAAAAATTTTTTTAAAACTTCTTCAGAATTTGATAGTATCTCCAAAATTTCACTATCGACAGAATCATCTGGATTCAGATCCTCATATGAAAAAAATTAGTGATTTAATTATATTAATTAATTAATGTATTTATCTAATTTACCTAAAGATAGCGATAGAATTTCTGTTTCTTCTCCTAATGTATCCAAAACAAAAGAAGGGTTTTTATCCCTATACGATAATAAATTTCCTAATAATAAAAAAATTATATACACATTAAATAAAAATTTCACTAAAATATGTGTAAGCAAATATAAATTAATTAATACATACCGATATCAGAAGGAGATGGGTTCATTCCAAACTCAGTTGGTTGTCTATTAGGAGCCAGGGTCATTTAAACTGCCTTTTGCTTGCCTTTATTAATTTTATTAAAATTAAAATCGGTTGGCTGTGAATCAGGAGCAGGGGTCATTTCAACTGCCTTTTGCTTGCCTTTATTAATTTCATTAAAATTAAAATCGGTTGGTTGTGTATCAGGACCCAGGTTTATTTCAGAAGGAGGTGGGTTCATTCCAAAATCAGTTGGTTGTGTATCAGAAGCCGGGGTCATTTCAACTGCTTTTTGCTTGCCTTTATTAATTTTATTAAAATTAAAATCAGCTGGTTGTGTATCAGGAGCCGGGGTCATTTCAACTGCCTTTTGCTTGCCTTTATCAATTTCATTAAAATTAAAAGCAGTTGGTTGTGCAAATTCTTTTTATTAAATTCAAAAACTAGTATGGTTTCTATAATTAAAACCAATAAGGCCATAAAAGCTTACCTTTGGATAACGGTTCAACAATATCTAATTTTACTCTTTTTTTATTAAACTGATTTCTTGTAATGTGCGTTTTCGGTGGGATAGTGCTTGGCCCGGTGACGGGCACAAAATTAGAATCATTATCACTGGAATAATGATTCGATAATGGTATAGGCTCATTTTCATCTTCGGATGATTTTGCAATTAACCAGTCCGGTGTGTTGGGTAGTGGTCTAGAATTTTCTTCTACCAAAAATGGACCATTTCTCCAATGGAACCGGTCAGTTTTTTTTGCGCTTTTTGCTGACACTACCCTCTGCTGACCACAAAATTTCCTTCAACTAAAAAGTAACAAATGTCAAATTAAAATATTTAAGTACAATATCCAAACATTTGATATTGCTATAAGAAAAAAAGCGAAAAAAAGTATGTTTTCAAGAAAAAAATTACACCATTTAACATATTGGCAATATATAAGAGTGCCCTAAAAGAAAACCTGTTATCGGGATTTCAATTATTAGATAGATTGTGTCCGGTACAAAATATAATTGAAAACCCGACGGCAGGCTTTTCTTTACCGGCACTCATATATATATCATTATCAGGTTTTCAAAAGTAATAACATTTTTAAATATAGGTAAGTTTAATTACCTCAGGGTAACGCTAGTCTTTATCTAATACTTTGATGACTCAGTCATTCTTGTCATCCTCTTGGCGAACCCCATCTCTTCTTTCTTTGTTTGCCTTTTCCACATCAGTTTCTGAAATTTCTTCGCTATGAAACCCCCTATCTTTTAAAATTCGTTGAATATCGGCAATGGCTTGCCTTTTGGACATGTCTTTGGGCAGATTACCATATAGGGAGCGGCCCTTTGTTTTAACAAAGTGGCTAAAGCCTTTCTGCCATCTTTGCATTTTCTAGATTAAATAAAAAATAAAATTTAAATAGTGCAGATATTTATATTAGCAAGGTTAATAATAATAAAATAAAAAAAAATAAATAGAGCTGATATTAATAATAGTAATAATATACTATTAAAATAAAAATAAAAAATAAATAGATAATATACAGTAGATGCCCGAGTATTTAATCTTCTCCTTTTTTTCGCTCGTGCATTCCTTTGCCTATCTAGCCTTTCCAAATACGTCTCTCGCTGGTGCCTATGCAGTTGGCGAATCACCCGGAGTATTTGGCGGTTATGAGCATGATATTTTGCAACATCACGCTTCACAGTCAGGAAAGGTCCGGAAAGAAACTGCTCCTTAATTTCTTTCCATTTTTTTTCGGATCTGGTTGATCTCGGTCGGTTAAATTATCTAGCGAGAATAAAATATCTCTCTGTGAAAATAAAATAAAATAAAATAAAATAAAATATAATAAAAAAAAATATAATAAAAAAATATAAAAAAAAAATATAATAAAAAAATATAATAAAAAAATATAATAAAAAAATATAATAAAAAAATATAATAAAAAAATAAAAAATAAATAAAAATGAGATAACATGCCCGAAGAGCTTTTCTTAGTTCGCCATCAGAATCTTCGGAACTGGTATCAGTATCGGTACCATCGTTATTATCGCTATCAGTAACATTGCCACTACTGCTACTACTGCCACTAGTAGAAGATAGTAGCACTGGTGTTCTCATATGTTCTACATACATATTTAATGTAAATACATATATGGTTTAACTTAATATACAATATTTCTGATATACCTTTCGACGAAGACGAAGTACTGCGGCTTCTTTTTCCACCACTTTGCCTAACTTTCAGACTGCTTCTTCTTTCACATAAAACAACACGATCAGGATCGACAGCATTCATTTTTATTAAAGAAAAGAAAAAAGAAACAATGAAAAAAGTTGTGAGAAAGAAACAATGGAAAAAATTGCGAGAAAAAATAATGAAAAAGTTGAGAGAAGAAACATGAAGAAACTTATCTTTTTATATTTTTAATGGTTTGAAAAATTACGTATTTCTTCGCAAATACCTGATAGTAATATCACGACAAATTACGTATTTCTTTGCAAAAAAAATTATTGTCGTTTGGAAATTTTGACTTTACTATTATGCATCATCATATCGGCGATTTTTTTTAAAAAAAATTCCCGATATTAATTTATCAGACTTTGTTAACGTAATTTCTTTGCAAAAAAATGAAAAAAATGTATTGTTATTCGAAAATTTATCCACATCATGACTTTACACATCATCATATCGGGATTTTTTTATAAAAATTCCCGATACTAATTTATCAGAATTTGTTGACGTAAATTGTCATGCTATATTTTGTGTATTTAATATCGGGATTTTTTTTCATATTTAAAAATCCCGATATGTATTTAGGGACTAAATCACAATCAGAAATATTTTCATTATTAACGATCTTATATAATCTTATATATTAATATCGGGATTTTTTTTTATCATTAATAAAAACACTTGATGTCTGAATATTTCTGATCTGAATTTACTAGCAACTAATAAAATGCTAGTTCTAACCCTATGCGATGCTGGCTAAATAAACTGTCAAGAATAGTTATATCACACAAATCGAATACTAGTTATAAAACAAAAAAAATAATTTTTATTTTAATTATACTAATAATATATAATATTTAAGATATATATAGCGATATATAAAATAATATTTAGCTAATAAAAAATAAGAATAATAAGAATCAACTAGATATAAATAAAAATATATTCAGTATGTGTAAATAAAATACTAGTTTAAATATTGGCAATTATAAATTGTATTTTCTATGTAAAGGAATTACAGTCATATAGGTTTTTGGGTTCTTTTTAATATCTATAGTATATGTACCTGCTATGAATCAAGAATATATTTGATATATGGGAATTATACAGTCCCTACTTAACTCATAAAAGTCTTGTTCCCACAACTCTACATTACAACTAAGATCATCATTTTTAATTTTCATATGGAATCTTGTTTCATAATTTTCAACGAGTTTATACCATATTATGAATGCAAGGTGATATGTTTGAATACCAGAAGGAAGATAGATAGTGTGATCAAAGTAGAATTGAACCTGACTGGGATATAAATCTGCCGTTTCATCTTCTGAAGCAACAAATCTTGCCAGAATTCTTGAAGATTTGTTATAGCGAGCTGAAAATCTAGATCCAAAAATTTCCGATCCTAATTTTAGCTGCCCATATTGAGTAACGTTAGGAAATACTGCTATTTCATTAATTCCCGATATACAACCCAGTCTGGTGAATTGATAGCCTATACTGGCATCATTATAGAATTCAACTAAAAGGGTTTGAATATCTGTTTGTAATATGGCATTTTCTAATTTTGGATCCAGAAATGTGCCAGGAAATGATTCATAACCAAAAGCTTCTCCTTGGCTGATAAAATTTCTTAAATTATAAAATTGAAGGAGATCTTGTGATTCAAATTCATCCAGAATAGCCATGCTACCACTTGATATTCTGCCCTTTAGTATTTTTAGAGAATTGGATATTCTGTCATCAGTATCAGCATGTAATACAATCTCATCCAAACATTTATTTGTGAGAATTATTCTTAAAAGTTCTGGTTCTATATTCCTATAGCTACTTTTATATGAGTCTATAAAATATAAATTATATATATCGGTAAGTATTTTTACATAATATATAACAAAAAAAACCTGATATTTAACTAAAATTCCATTCATACGCTCAAAAGAAAAACACCAAAATGAATATAACAGCCCATAATCAATACAATTTTCGCACAAATGCAAACTTAAATGGATATTAGGAGTAATTTTTTCAGGACCATAATTGCGTTCTATTAACTTTGCTATATTCAACAATCTTTAATGAGCTTCGTTAAGTGATTCTTTATCTAATATTCTACAAACTAATAGATTACATGCCCTGACAAAGTTTGCAAGAATATGCCGGTCTGGTTCTGCTAATAAATCCCAGGTAATTGTAGTAGCATATATTATTATAAATGTTCGCCATTGATCTGCAGTATATCCAGAAAATCCTTCTCCTGTGGCAATTTTATAAGGAATTCTCCCGATATCTGATGGAAGTTAAATTTTTTTGGCTCTTTTATCCATGAGTTTTAGATCATCAGAACTTAATTTTCCACCTTCTATCCAAAGTTGCATAACAATCCACTTTGCAATTCCCAAAAATAAACAATGCATTGGGTCTACAATTACATGTTTAATTGGGTTAAAATAAGGAAGACGGTAGAGTTATGACCATCTTAACAAGTTTTCAGATAGATGTTTCTTCTTTGATCCTCAGTCTTATACTGTAACCATTCATATGCATCTTTTTTAATTTTCTCAACATCACGTTCTACAAACCAGTCATCCATATCCGCAAATTCACCAAAGTTAGGTTGATGTCTAGCATCAAACTGTGATGTTTTTCATATTGAAAACATGCAATTCTTGCTGATATTTGTCCACACAACTTTCTGGCTACCGGAATATCACATGAGTAGCATATAATTGAGCATTTAATTTTTTTGCCTATAGGAGATTCATTTGTAGAAATTTCTACCTGTTCCACAATTCACACAATTGATCAACCAAAGATGAAAGATAATAATTAATATGATGTGATTTAACTTCCTTGGGTCCCAGTAACAATGCAAAGTAATTATATTTTGAGGCTTGAATCTAAGTTCACAGGGTAAATTACAGATAACTGCATATATTGCGCCAGTAGAATATACAGAATTTTGAAAAGGACTGAACCAGTCCAGATTAATCATAAGGCCGAGATGCGTATCGGCATGTACTGATGTGAAAACATCTACATCTTGATTTTTAAATTGCTTCCATATATTGCCATCATAAATATCAGCAAGATAATTATTATTAATATTTCTATTAACCCATTTTTATATGATTCTTCAAAATTTTTTTGCCTGTATAATACATGAGCTGATGTTTAATATTTATTGTTGGATAAGTAAGCAAAGGATGAAACAAAGTTCTATCTTTTGTGGGTACTTCCTTTGACAATTGTTAATTACAATGTTGTCTCATTTTAAACATTGGGTGATTAGAATATTCTACAAAAGTACAATATAAGCATATCGGGATTTGTCCAGGCTTTTTTGTTATTACCTTACTAGGTTCATACAACTTATCACATGCCAGACAAGGTGTATAATTATTTATGTGTAAACCTAATCCCATTAACTTTCAGGCTAAATAGAGTGACTCAGGAAAGTTATTAAACTGATCATTATCAAGATATGTCAATAGATAATGCATAAATTTAACTAATGATTCTGTTGCAGTGTCTGGTAACCGATATCTTTGTTGGTATCTTAGTATCCAGATTAATATCCAACCAAAGCTATTATCAAGATTGTCAATATTTTCGAATACTTCATCTTCTTTTTCATATCGGGAGCAGAATAGTCTATTATGGTTTTCTCATCGTCACTTTCGGGCTCTATTTCTGCAACTTCTTCTTCATAATTGGAGATATTTAAAGTCTTTAGAATTATGTCTATATCGGGTTGTTCTCTAATTATTGTTTTTGCTTTCTTTTTATCTTTTTTTCTACAATAAACGATTCTTCCTGAAAATCAAGATCAAGTAAACTATGTGAAGAAATATTGGCTAAAGATGTACCACTGCTTTCTATTTGAGGATTAGTGGAAGAAGGAATATCGGCTTGAAGTTCAGATGAACCTACTAAGTCCTCACACGTTCCATATTTTTCAATATGGGTATCTCTTGTTTGGGATCACAGCGTTCTTTTTTACCTTTGCATACATTACATTTGCAAATAACCTTTTTTTGAGTTTTTGATGCAGGTAATTTAATAAATATTTGATGACTCATTTTAAATTTTTTTGGGAGTTATGTTGATATAAGTTGGTAAGGCAGACAAAAGGTCTTTAAATACAAAATTTTGTAATATATTTTATTATTTACCATGTTACTATAATTTGTTTGCAGCGATTAAGCCCAAAATCATTACAATAAGGAGGAATACAAGATATTTCATTGAAAATTCTAATAAATTCCCTTTTATATCTTGCATTTTTTTAACTATAGACCTATAGATATATTTAAAACAATTTCCTTTACCTCACAAAATGTTTGTTTACCAGAATAGGAGTATCGGTAAATAGTCTATCAAAAAATAACCTAAAAAGGAAATAGTATTAATTGTAATGCGACTTTCCAAGATAAGCATAAATTTATTATACAATACAAATGAGAAATAGAAATATTTTATCATTACAATAACGTTTAACTAAAATGATAATAAATAGGTTTGAAATTAGTTTTAAAATACAACTATAATGAATTTATAATAATATAACTATAATTTATTAAGAATAACATTTCAATTAATTAATAATACGTGGAATCGATTAGTCTACTTTACAAGTATTGATACCGATATTAATATATAATACATATTATAGTCTATTAATACCGATACATATATAAGTAAATTATTAATAAATAAAATATGTGATTTTTTCTTGATGGCCTATAATGTCATATGAATTTATAATTTGCTAAACTTTAAAGCAATATTACTGATACATATCTAAATAAATACATAGTAATTATTATAATTATACCAAGATTCCAATAGTATGTTTTTCTCTATACACTTGTACATACGATGACGTACATGCTTATAATTTAAATTATAAATTTGAAAGCCCGAAGTATTTTCTTTCCCTATACACATGTACATACGATGACGCTACGTGTTTTGTTTTGATGTGCTAAAATTTTTTTAACGCCTATATAAGAAAAGGTCGCGAAACTTGTGCAATACACTTTTTTCTTCCACTTTTTCCCAAAGGTAATAAAAAAAATAATCAATAAAAAAAACTGTTCATATTATTTTTTATTCTAAATAAAAAAAATAAAAAACACTTACTATTTACTTTAAATACAAAGTTTACTACAGCCGAACCAGTTGTTAACACTACGCAATATGAGTCGTTCGAGCTTTTCCAGTACTTCTCCTGCACCTTTACAAGAAAAAACTAATAAAACAAGAAGAAAATATAATGAAAAATCTGATAAAGGTAACAATCTTGTTTGATTACTTATCGAGTATAAATTTGTAGCACAAATGCATGTTAAGTGTGACTCTACAGGGCTTTTTTTTTGTATGGCATTTACTTTTTTTTTTGCCAAATAAATTGATGCCTTTTTACTTCTTTTTTTTTGCGGTTGATGAAATAAAAGCGTTAAGGGCGATAAAATTGATAATTTTATAAAAAAATCGCACAGAAAAAGAGCACGTTCCGTAACCAATAGCAACAACAGCAATGACAGCAGCAACAATAGCAATGACAGCAGCAACAGTAGCAATGACGCAGCAACGACAGCAGCAACGACAACGACAGCAGCAACGACAACGACAGCAGCAATGACAACAGCAGCAACAACAACAAATGCAGCAGCAAAAACAAGCACAGCAGCAGCAGTAACCACAAATGAAGAGGCAGTAAAACCTCCAAAAAAAGGTGCCGTGAACTTTCATCAGCAACAAAAAAGTCATTAAGAGCATGTAATCATAATTATCTGTATCACTTAGTTGATAACAAATATTGGATTACTTTCATTTCTTACTGCTTATATTTATATCGAGTGTTTTCATATATTTAAGTTTTATCATTTTGTATAGATATCAGGTGGTTTCATATTTATTGATTTATTGATTTATTTAAATTTATTTATAGAACGACATTATAATTTCAATTGAGGGACTGGAAGAATCTATGCAACCAGTTCTGGCTAAATTATGGATGGACTTTAAGGCCGAGTTCATTCAAAATTCTTTTAAAATTATTAAGAGAGATGTCAGAAAATACAAAGCAGACGACAGCCAGATCCTAAAAATCATTAAGGAGCGACACCGGCACCAAAGGGAGAGGTACCTGGTGCAGCAAACACCTGAAAAAAATATACTGGAACTAGCCAAAAATCGAGCAAATCAAAGGATGCTCACCGTAAGAATTTTTTTTGGCATTATATATTGCTTATATGACTATCGGTATAATCTTAAATATATTTTCAGAAAAAAAAACAGGAGGAAAAGGGGGATCGCTCACTTGCAGCAAACCAATAGTGAGCACTTAAAACAACTCCTTCCCACTGATATTACAGAACGACATGCTATGAATGATATTAAGAAAATACTTGGTAAAAGTGGTTACCATAGTGACGAGGTGTCCGAAACTGATGCTGAACTGGCCGAAGAAGAAATTAAACTAGGGGTTCAGCATCGCCTCGAAGATGACCAGCACAATCATGTGATAAAGGTTGTGTGAAAAGAATGGAGATCAAAAAAGTAATTATAATTTATACTAATATAGATATCCATACTAATGTAGATATCAATAATAATATAGATATCAGTACTAATACGTATACTTTATATAATTTTTAGTTGAAACAAATTTTGTTGCTATGCGAAGATACTTCCATAGCACAAAATTATAATAAACCAAAAAGAAATTGGTGGGAATGTAATGAAGTCGCTAAAAACTCCACACTACCAGCTAGGGCCCCGGCTGGTGTATTTCACACTACTATGATCCTCTTGATAGTTCCTATAGTGCTGTTGATTTTGGTGCCGGTATTGGTCCTTCCGGTGCTAATGTTTCCTCTCCAGGTTGTGCCCCCAATACAAGCCCTGGTCAAGCCCCTAATACAAGAGCCGGTAAAAGTGACCCCGATACAAGAGCTGGTAAAAGTGCCCCGATATAAGTCCTGGTAAAAGTGCCCAATACAAGTCCTGGTAAAAGTCCCCCAATACAAGAGCTGGTAAAAGTACCCCCATTAAAATGTCTGGTGGTGCTTCTACTACAATGTCTAATGATGCACTCAATTCATATAATGCCTCCGGTAAAATTTTTAATATTTTATAATGCAAATTATTTAAGATTTTTATTAAAATTTTTGCATGTTTTATTCATATAATCTCTAAAGGTATCACATCAATAACTAATATAACTGCCTCCGGTAAAATTTTTAATATTTTATAATGCAAATTATTTAAGATTTTTACTAAATTTTTATAATGTTTTATTTATATAATCTCTGAAGGTACCACAATGAACAAAGGTAAAAGTAAAGCCGTTAGTGCTGCTGAACCAAGTAATATATTTGTTGATTTTATATGATTTGCTGTTATAATTTCAACAAAAAACTTATATTTCTAATATTCAATTAATTTGTCATATGCTAATAATTTAGGATTAATCGAAGAAAGTCCTGATATTAATCCCGTCAATACTGCTAGACCTAAACCACGTTATAGTAGAGGTGGCTCAAGTCAAAAAGCTCCTAGAAGCTCTAGGCATAGTAATAGAAAATAGTTTTTTTAATATAGTAATTTATATTATGTATTTATTTAGCTATTAATTTCATGTATATAATATTTGTATTAAATAATAAAAATCAAAATATGTCGTCTTTTAATTATATATCGGAAATGAACAAAAATAAAATTTATTTTATATACCAATTTTCATCTTTAATATCATCTAGCAAAAAAACGGATCGATATCGGGATATTAAAATATACCCTTTAGTTAACTGATATTTACCCTTGTATATACCGATATGCATCTTTTATGTCGCCATAGATCCGCCAAATAATCGTGGCAAAACAGATATATAATTATAATATAAAAGATCGATATCGGGATATTAAAATATACCCTTTAGTTAACTGATATTTACCCTTGTATATACCGATATGCATCTTTTATGTTGCCATAGATCCGCCAAATAATCGTGGCAAAACAGATATATAATTATAATATAAAAGATCGATATCGGGATATTAAAATATACTCTTTAGTTGACTGATATTTACTCTTGTATATACCGATATGCATCTTTTATGTTGCTATAGATCTGCCAAATAATCGTGGCAAAACAGATATTTAATTATAATATAAAAGATTAATATCGGGATATTAAAATATACCCTTTAGTTAACTGATATTTACCCTTGTATATACCGATATTTATCTATTATCTCTATATAAAAGATCAATATCGGGATGTTAATATAATAGATCCGCCAAATAATCGTGGCAAAACAGATTATAAACAGATGCATAAAGGGTAGATATCAGGATACTAAAGGTATCCCAATATCTATCCTTTATGCATTTATTGAACCTGTGTTTATTTGTCTTATATTTATCTTATATGTTGTACTGATATCCATCCTTTATGTTACCATACATCTGCCAAAAAACTGTAGCAAACCAGATTAAAAGTGGATATATTATGGATTGATATCAGAACATAAAGAGGTGCCCTTTATTCAGCTGATATTTATTTTGATCTACTGATATTTATCATCTATATTTTCAATATATGCAGCAAAACGAATATATAATTATCATATAAAGGATTAGTATCAGGATATTAATAGATACTCTTTATTTGTCTTATATTTATCTTATATGTTGTACTGATATCCATCCTTTATGTTACCATACATCCGCCAAAAAACTGTAGCAAACCAGATTAAAAGTGGATACATAATAGATAGATATCAGGATGATAAAGAGATCCCAATATGTATCTATATATTTATTGAACCTGTGTAAGGTTAGTGTTTAGATAAAAAAAAACTCTTCATACTATGTATGTATGCAATAATCATGAAATGCCTAGATAATAATTTTGCTTTTAGTGTACTTGGTTGGTTTGTTAGTATTATTTATACCAGTGCAAATTCAATGCATTTCGAACTGAAATTTGGAACTGTACTATATCTCTTAATATGCTTATAGTAAATGTAATTTATTGTCTATATAATGCAATTTTTTAAAATAGATGTATTACATATTATAGTATGTACTATATTATAGATTATAAAAAATCATTAGTTGGTCATGTGATTATATGATGGGCGATGCAACGCTATAGCAGTAAATTATAAAATCCATTTTATTTTACTTTTCTTAAAATTTAAGAAAAGATGCTTAATTTTGGAAATTTTTATCAAAAATTCGAAATTAAACATCTTTGATGCAAATTTTAAGGAAAATAAAATAAAATAAACCGATATGATGTGTTTTTTGGTGCTAAACAAGTTTACTTAGATCAAGAAGTTATGATCAATTAGTATAATTTAGAGAATTATAGAAATTTGTATAATTTTATTAATAAAATTATACAAATTTCTATGTTTCTCTAATTGATCATAACTTCTTGATCTAAGTAAACTTGTTTAACACCATAAAATACATCATATCAGTATATTTTATTTTATTTTCCTTAAAATTTGCATCAAAGATGTTAAATTTTGAATTTTTGATGAAAATTTTCAAAATTAAGCATCTTTTCTTCAAATTTTGAGAAAAGTAAAATAAAATATGCTGATTTGATATATTTTTTGGTGCTTAACAAGTTTACTTAGTGCAAGCAGTTATGATCATTTAGTAAAATTTAGAGAATCATAGAAATTTGTATAATTTTATTAATAAAATTATACAAAATGCTATGATTCTCTAAATTTTACTAACTAATTTACACTTCTCACTCTAAGTAAACTTATTCAGTATCAAAAAATACATATATTTTTATTCAAACTCAAACTAGTTTGCAAAATTTGGACTAGCCTGACAAAACTTATGAGTGAGTTTGAGTTTAGTATAAAATTTTAATAATAAAATTTAGAGTTTGAGTCTGGCCTGCACCAGACCAAACCTGGACCCAAACCTAGAATCACTAGTTCATATGAACACCAGACTGAACCTGAACATGTTCATGAACTTATGAACTAAACTTGAACTGAACCTGAACTAGCTCTAAAAGTTCAATACTGAACCTGAACATGTTTTAAAAAATGATTAGGTTCAGGTTCAATACTGAACCTGAATCTGAACCTGAACTTGATCTAAGTTCAGTTTAGTTCAGATTTATAGGAACACTATTCCAGAGTTATATTCCAAAATCACTTATTAAATATTATAAGGGGGATGGGGGTATTGTGGGCAAGTTAAAGTTTCTACTAATAAAACTTTTTAATAATCAAATAGATTTTTATACAATTTTTATTATTTGAACTATGCTTAATAAAGAATAAATTACTGTAAAAAAATCTTTATATCACATATAGTTTTAGATATAAATAATTAGTACACAAAATAGAACATAAAAACTAAATTTTAGAGAAAAGAGGGTATTGTAGGACCCCGAAGAACTCTGATACAACTTTAGATCTGAGTTTGTATAATATCAGCCAAATAGGCATATAAAATAGGCCAAAATTTAAAAAAATTTACTATATAAAAATGCAATGTTTGATGAATTTCTATGCAAAATTTTCTTTTTTAGTAACCTCTAAGTTATATCAGAGTCCTTCAGGGTCCTGGTATTGTGGACACAGTGGATAATTTTTGATCTACTGGCCCGTTTTGGATGATTTTACTACCAAAATGACTGTCTTAGTGAGACGATTCTAACAAGCACAAAATCGTTAAAATCCAATCACAGAATCCCAAAATAATTAAAGGTTTATTATGCAAAAATTTGCAGATTTACTAATTAAATTCAAATATATATAAAAATTTATATTTTGCATAAATAATAATATCTTGTGATCTAGTGATCAGAATTGGGTGATTTTTATACCATTTGATTCATCTCTCTAAGCTAATTCGAATGGTATAAAAATCATCCAATTCTGATCACTAGATTGTAAGATATTTGTTCTGTCCACAATACCCCCTGTTCACAATACCCCCATCTCCCTTATCTCAATATACTTCTTATAAAAATGCAGCCAATACTACTATTAAGCTTCTCCTACCTATTTTACAAAGGATTTATGAAATTGGCAGAAGGAACTAGGACCAGAGGGTTTAAATAGGCAATTCCCTAGCAGGTATGGCAGCTTGTGTAGAACCTTCAGGTGGACTACTTCAATTAGACAACCAAAACTTGTACATGTGACTAGTTGTATCCTCATTCATGTAACAAATGTAGCATGCCCAAAGAGGCACCCTTGATCCAAAAGCTTGATTAAATAAACTCATCAACCCAGAGTAGGAACTTTGACATAAAAAAAACACAAAGAATCATGAACAATTATAGAAACCATACTGCATAAATTTAGCACATTGGAAATCTATACAAGCTCTACCCCAACCCTATACTATATCTACCAACCTCTATATACTTCTCGTTATAACAAACCTCCATATACTTATAGCTGCATCTGCGGCTCACCAGACCAACAACATGAAAACAACAATATCAAATGTTCACCTTTGGGCTTAGCATTTAGAAAAATAGAAATCTGGTCATACAACTGGATAAAATATAGTTCTCCAACTAACTCTATTCTCCATATTCAAATCTAGGTGAGTTTTAACCACTCTAGTAGGTTTAGGTTGCAGATAAATTTAGGTAGAAATTAGAAATAGTTCTATCTATAGTCTGAGTCTTAATTCTTGCATAATTAATAATTGCAATCTGAGAAACCTTATGAGGAATCTCACACACTTTATTAATAAAGATAAAGGCAAAACCTCACCTTAACACCAAAAAAGATAAAAATTAAAAATAAAATAAAATAAAATAAAAATAAAAATTTGCGCATAACACCGATATCCATAAACAGCAGATCTGTCAGAAATGGCAGATCTGACATTTCGGGCGCAGCAACCTTGTGACCTATCGACAACCCATGACTTCCAATACCAGGGGCCAAGATTAGCATGGGTAACAACGGGTAATACAAGCTCTTGAAGAGGAATTACCAATCGGAGAGTGCGAACACATACGAAAGGAGAAAGAGAAATTACGCTTTAAATCGCACTAATTAAAAATTTCGGGAATGAAATTTTACTATTAATCTGTTTCTATAGCCTCTAACATTAAGGCTCTAACCCTAGATTTTTATCTCATGCACTTAGATTATCTACAAAATCGGATTTATTTTTTTGGTTTGTATCACCCGCGCAAATAAGTAAAACGCTCTTGTAACTGTTGAGTTTCCCCAATGAGAACTACCCTAGCGTCACCAAGCTAAAAAAATTTCACTGGTCAATTAAATTTCGAGATCAAGTGTAAATAAGGTGTAACGAAAAGGAAGTGCAAAAGACCAAATAATCCAGAAATCTGGTATAACTCAATATTTTGGTCATGAAAACTGGCTAAGAAATTTTTTTGCGAAATTTTGATAATAATGAAGCTCATGCTAAACTAATCTAACGACAAATCATAAGTTTTATCTACGACTAAATTTTTTAGTTTGGTGGCGATAGAGTCGTATCCAATGAGAGACAATGCGTGTCCGCAGAATAACTGATCGAAGCATTAAAATTTTCGCGTATTTTTTTGATTATTATTTATATAGCTTTTTTTATATATAAAAAAATTATTCAATTTTCATCATAATAAGAACCAGTGTTGGCACTTGGTATATGTCCATATTTTTTAAAAAATTTGGACTATGTCCAAACCTATATGTCCATGTCCATAAATTACTATGTCCATATTTGTCCATATTATTTTTAATAAGTCCAAATGTCCATATTGCCCAACACTGATAAGAACCTTTACAGTAAACTGTTGCTATTATATTCATAAGTTAACAAAAAAGAATAAATTCATGCATGTACAATAATAAATATATCGATTAAAATAAAATGAATGAACTAAATTATTGTTTATAATGCCATAATTAATCTTCAGAATCAAACTTTGCAGATCCCATTGATTGAATCGACTGTTGCGAAAATCTATACGCAGCATTTTCCTTTACTATAACATCTTCATTGGTTGAACATATCTGTTGATTAGATGCTTTCTTTTTTAATATCTTCATAGTTAACACTATGTAGTATTGATGATTCATCAGTTGAAGTTATAGGAACATCATCTAAGTCTGCATTAACCAAGTTTAACTAAGGAATCTGTGACATCATCTAAGGAATCGGAGATTTCAAAAGTCTAATCTGCGTTATCTATGGAATCAGGGATTTCAAAGGCAGACGAATCTTCATTACATATGGAATCAGGGATTTCGAAGGCTAACGAATTTTCTATGGAATCAGGAATTTCAAAGTTAGATGAATTTTTATTATCGATAACAGCTGAAGTTTTCTCATTGAGTTCTTCCAATTTCATTCTTAATGCTAATTTAAAATTAAGTAGGTAAAATAAATGTATTAAATTTCGTATTTCAACTTAACAGGTTTATAATAAAGAGTTTTTTTTTGACGTTATTAAATGTAATAAAATATACCTTTTGTATCATGATAAGTACTATACCGAAAATTATTTGGATGTAATGTTTGCAAATGTGGTGTCTTTAAAAGCTCATCACCCCTCTTAAATTCTTCAGCAATTTTAGAATTTGGAACATATAAACATTGATTTAACCATGTTCCAATTGTTGAATATATCTCGTGTGCATCTGGTCTCTTTTCTGCATTACCACTCCAACATCGTTTCATTAAATCAGCATACAGTTTTGGAGTGCTCATTGGAATATCGGGTCTCACTTCTGAAAAAGCAATATTCAACATTAAAGACGGATCATGTATAACATCACCAAAAGCTTTTAAACCAGTTAAGATTTCCCACATAAGAATTCCAAAGCTGTATACATCAGCTGCTTGAGTATATGGTTTCCCGTATAAAACTTCAGGTGCAATATAAGGTAATATACCGAACACTTGATTACCATTATCTTTTTTTGGTGGAGTTGCCTGACCCAAATCACCAATCACGAATCGATACTCTTCAGCACGACCTGGATCTCTACGCTTTAGCCGTTGATACATCACGTTCCCACTATGTAGATCTCGATGCATAAGTCCAGACCTGTGAATTTGACATAAACCAGTGGCCATGTCATAAAGAATATCGAGCCTCTTAACAAATGTGAGAGTAGAGGAATGTTTTTTCATGTATGCAGACAAATCACCATCATCAGCTAATGTCATCACTATCATATAGACATTTGATGTAGGATCATGAGTCATACCATAAGTGCGCAATATATTGAAACGACCTACTACCTGATCGTTGGACATTAAATGGGACTTGAGCTAATGCATAAATTAGAAAAAAAGTATATGTACATGTTTTTAAAATACTTGAGTAAAAAAGTAATCAAGTTAATAAGTTAATACTTTTTACTTTTTTTAATAGAATTAAAAATAAGAACCTCTTTAAAGAGTTCACTAGTAAAATCCTTCTCTTTTAATTCCAATAAACTTTTCAAAGCGACGTTGACGTTAGAATATCTTTCCCAAACTTCTTTTTCAGCATTCCATTTAGTTCTTGGTCCATCAATCCATTTTGCAGAAAACACTTCACCAAATCCACCTTTACCGATAGGTTTAATATCTGTTAAACTAGAGAAAGGAATCCACTCTAAGAAATTGAACTTTGTAGTGGCAGAAAGTTGAGTCTCTTGTATAAAGTTATCAATAACTTCATTTCCACTAGTCCAGTTAGGAAAATTAAATTTAAAAATTTCTCGATCACATTTTTCACACCATTCATCATGAAGCTTTTGTCTACCACATTTATTACAGTAATGGATATAATCATAATTTTTATTTGGCGTATTTTTTAAATTTGATGTTGTGTTGTTTGAAGTTTGAAGATTAACATTTTGAGTCGGTGAAACTAAATTCTTTTCAGTTATATTTTCACTTTCATTGATGCAATCTTTCTTATCATTAATTTCATTGCTTTTCAAATTATTTATAACACTATTGTTAATTTTAGGGTATTGATCAGGCGATTGAACAAAAGAGCTTAACATTTTTCAATCTTTCTTAGTTGATTGCTAAGAGCGTCAACTTTTCGTTCCAACTGATAAATTTCTTTTGGATGGTTTTGAAAAGATGAAAAAGAATTGCCCTCCTTTTGTTTATTATAAGAAATAGGAATGTCAATTCGAATACATATTTATATTTAATAAATACCTATATTACTAATAATGCCTATTGATAAATAGCTGTGGTAACAAATAGATTTCAAAATATACTGTATAGACCAAAACACTACCTTTAGTAGGAGTATTTCTTTCAATTCTTTTATTAATTATCTAAAATTTGTTCACAAGCTTAAAACATTAATTTTAAAGTTGTACCATATTTACGTGTGTACTTTTGTGACATATAAATATTAACGCTGTATAACTTGAATACCACATATTCAAATAATTTAAAATCTAATTTTACACGTAGTGTATATATTAGGCAAACTCTTGCAACACGCCTATCATAAATTTTGCAAACGAAAAATTAAACCCTGTTTATGGTTAGAGTAAGGATGGGTTTGGGACTTGGTGAGGCAAATTTATACCAAAATTTTGCAGGGAGTTCTTTTTTTTGTTAAAAGCCAAAGTTGGTTTCGATAATCGAAAATTTGAGATATCCCGTGTACAAATAGAAATTGCCTTTAGGAATTTTATAATATAAATGTGTAACCGCTATATATTAAAGGTAATAAGTAAAGTAGTACAGTACGGTGATACAAGTTAGTACGTATGTACGGTATTCACTTTTTGCGCGGCTAATATAAACTCTTGAAGGCCAAATTCGGATCCGAACACGCATGAAAGGAAAAATACGCAAAACTAGCGTTTAAATCGACCCGGCTGCACTAATTAAAAATGCTGGGAATGAAATTTTACATACAACGAGTATTAATCTGTTTCTATAGCCTCTAACATTAAGGCTCCAACACTAAATTTTTATCTCACGCACTTAGTTTATCTACAAGATCGGATTTCCTTTCTTGGTTTGTAACACCTGCGCAAATAAATAAAACGCTCTTGGAATAGTTGTTTTTCCCAAAAAGAATTACCCTAACGATTTCGAGATCAAGTGTAAATTAGGTGTAACAGGAAAGGAGCGCAAAAGACCAAATAATCCAAGAAATCGGGTATAACTCAATATTTTGCCATGAAAACTTCCTTTAAGCATTAACAAGAAAATTTTCGGAGAAATTTTTGGTAATAATGAAGTTCATGTTAAACTAATCCAACGACAAATCATAACTTTATCTACGACTAAATTTTGTAGTTTGGTGGCGATAAGGTCGTATCCAATGAGAGACAATTACGTGCCTGCAGAACAACTGATCAAAGTATTAAAAATTTTTTTTTGCGTATTTTTTTGAATATTATTTATATAGCTTTTTTTATATATAAAATTATTCGATATTTCATCATAATAAGACCATTAACTGTAAACTGTTGCTACTATATTTATAAGTTAACAAAAAAGAATGAACTCATGCATGTACAATAATAAATATATCGATTAAAATAAAATGAATGAACTAAATTATTGTTTATAATGCCATAATTAATCATCAGAATCAAACTTTGCAGATCCCATTGATTGAATCGACTGTTGCGAAAATCTATACGCAGCATTTTCCTTTACTATAACATCTTCATTGGTTGAAAATATTTGTTGATATGAAGATTTAGATGCATTTTCTTTTTTAATATCTTCATAGTTAATACTATGTAGTATTGATGATTCATCAGTTGGAGTTATAGGAATATCATCTAAGTCTGCATTAACCAAGTTTAACTAAGAAATCTGCGACATCTTCTAAGCAATCGGAGATTTCAAAAATCTAATCTGTGTTATCTATGGAATCAGGGATTTAAAGGCAGACGAATCTTCATTATATATAGAATCAGGGATTTCAAAGGCTAACGAATTTTCTATGGAATCAGGAATTTCAAAGTTAGACGAATTTTTATTATCGATAACAGCTGAAGTTTTCTCATTGAGTTCTTCCAATTTCATTCTTAATGCTAAATTAAAATCAAGTAGGTAAAATAAATGTGTATTAGTGTATTAAAATTTCCTATTTTCAACTTAACAGGTTTATAATAATGAGTTTTTTTTGACGTTATTAAATGTAATAAAATATACCTTTTGTATCATGATAAGTACTATACAGAAAATTATTTGGATTTAATGTTTGCAAAAGTGGTGTCTTTAAAAGCTCATCACCCCTTTTGAATTCTAAAGCAATTTTAGAATTTGGAGCATATAAACATTGATTTAACCATGTTCCAATTGTTGAATATATCTCGTGTGCATCTGGTCTCTCTTCTGCATTACCATTCCAACATCGTTTCATTAAATCTGCATACAGTTTTGGAGTGCTCATTGGAATATCAGGTCTCGCTTCTGACAAAACAATATTCACCATTAAAGACGGATCATGCATAACATCACAAAAAGCTTTTAAACCAGTTAAGATTTCCCACATAAGAATTCCAAAGCTGTATACATCAGCTGCTTGAGTATACGGTTTCCCGCATAAAACTTCAGGTGCAATATAAGGTAATACGCCGAACACTTGATTACCATTATCTTTTTTTGGTGGAGTTGCCTGACCCAAATCACCAATCACGAATCGATACTCTTCAGCACGACCTGGATCTCTACCCTTTAGCCGTTGACACATCACGTTTCCACTATGTAAATCGCGATGCATAAGTCCAGACCCATGGATCTGACATAAACCAGTGGCCATGTCATAAAGCATATCGAGCCTCTTAACAAATGTGAGAGCAGAGAAATGTTTTTTCATGTATGCAGACAAATCACCATCATCAGCTAATGTCATCACTATCATATAGGCTTTTGACGTAGGATCACGAGTCATACCATAAGTGCGCAATATATTGAAACGACCTACTACCTGATCGTTGGACTTTAAATGGGACTTGAGCTAATACATTTACATAAATTAGAAAAAAAAGTATATGTATATGTTTTTAATATAATTGAGTAAAACAATAAAGTTAATAAGTATAATACTTTTTTTTAATAGAATTAAAATAAGAACCTCTTTAAAGAGTTCACTAGTAAAATCCTTCTCTTTTAATTCTATTAAACTTTTCAAAGCGACGTTGACGTTAGAATATCTTTCCCAAACTTCTTTTTCAACATTCCATTTAGTTCTTGGTCCATCAATCCATTTTGCAGAAAACACTTCACCAAATCCTCCTTTACCGATAGGTTCAATGTCAGTTAAACTAGAGAAAGGAATCCATTCTAAGAAATTGAACTTTGTAGTAGCAGAAAGTTGAGTCTCTCGTATAAAGTTATCAATAACTTCATTTTCACTAGTCCAGCTAGGAAAATTGGATTTAAAAATTTCTCGATCACATTTTTCACACCATTCATCATGAAGTTTTTGGCCACCACATTTATGACAGTAATGGATATAATCATAATTTTTAGTTGTCGTATTTTTTGAATTTGATGTTGTGTTGCTTGAAGTTTGAAGATTAACATTTTGAATCGGTGAAACTAAATTCTTTTCTGTTATATTTTCACTTTCATTGATGCAATCTTTCTTATCATTAATCTCATTGCTTTTCAAATTATCTATAACACTATTGTTATTGTTAATTTTAAGGTATTGATCAGGATATTGAACCAAAGAGCTTAACATTTGTTCAATCTGACTTAGTTGATTGCTAAGAGCGTCAACTTTTCGTTCCAACTGATAAATTTCTTTTGGACGATTTTGAAAAGATGAAGAAGAATTGTCTTCCTTTTGTTCATTATAAGAAATAGGTGTGTCAATTGGAATATATTTTCCTTTATGACTCGATTTTATCTTTACTTTATGAGGAGTTTGTATATTTGTGATAACAATATTATTATTTATAATGGGATTTGTTGGGTCAGAATTTGTCAAGGAAGAATTGTCGGTTGTTTCTTGAGAGCTACCAGATTTAGAAATTTTAAAGGCTATTTTGCGAAATAAATTACCTAAAAAATTATTATTTAATACTTTATATCCTGGGCCAATACACCCATTACGATAACGAGAGTTATTATTCTTCGTTGTAGATGACATGATATAAAATTATATATGACCCTTTCATACTAATATTTTTTCTAAGCCCATTATAGAAAGAAATTATATTTCAAGTTGAAAATGTTTACGTATGTACTAATATACACATTTATATTTAATCAATACATATATATTACTAAATAAGGCCTATTGATAAAGAGCTATCTCACAAATAGATTTTCAAAATATATAGACCACAACACAAAGGAATATTTCTTTCAATTCTTTTCTAAAATTTGTTCACAAGCTTAAAAAATTAATTTTAAAGTTGTACCGTATTTACGTGTGTATTTTTGTGATATATAAATTATTAACACTGTATAACTTGAATATCACATATTCAAATAATTTAAAATCTAATTTTACACGTAGTGTATATACACGGATATTAGTTGATTGATTTGCAAACTCGTGCAACACTCCAATCAAAAATTTTACAAACGAAAACTGTTTATGGTTAGAGTAAGGATGGGCTTGGGGAGAGGCAAATTTATACCAAAATTTTGCAAGGTTTTTTTTTTGTTAAAAGCCAAAATGTGGTTTCACAATCGAAAATTTGAGAATACCTCATTTCCAACCTTGTACAAATAGTAATTGCTTTTAGGAATTTATAATATAAATGTGTAACCACTATATATTAAAGGAAATAAGTAAAGTAGTACAGTATGGTGATACAAGTTAGTACGGCATCCACTTATTTGCGCGGGTAATATAAACTCTTGAAGAGGAAATAGCCAATCGGAGAGTGCAACTTTTGACTATTCCGGATCAGCTCGACATAGAATCCGAACATGTACGAAAGGAAAAATACGCAAAAACTAGTGTTTAAATCGACATTGCTGCACCAGTTAAAAATGTCGGGAATGAAATTTTACATATAACGAGTGTTAACCTGTTTCTATAGCCTCTAGCATTAAGGATCTAACCCTAAATTTTTATCACACGCACTTGGCTTATATACAAAATCGGATTTCCTTTTTTTGATTTGTATCACCCGCAAATAAGTAAAACGTACGTTGTGAAAGGGAAAATTATTCCCTACGTACGTACGTACGTCTAAAGATCGCAACGATACACTAACTGCTAATAACGCTAACTAAAATCAACTCTATCTAACCCTAATAATGGTAAGGTGACAATTGAGGCGTGGATAGACTTGGTCCGAAAGAACTAGGGTCGAATAGAGCTCTAGATTACATCACGAGGCTCTAATATGAGGTCACGGGATTTGGACTACTAATTTTATGCGAATTAGTCTTATCAGTTAATATTGAACTCTAACTGAGCTATCCTTCATTTTGAGGTGAGCTCGAGGCTCTTTATTTACTTTTTAATTACAGACTAAAAAACGATTAAAAAGAATCTTTCTACTTTCAATCCGTTTGCATCTTTCGATTCTTTTGATTTATAATCGTCAATCCTCCATAATACTATTTGCTAAAAATAGAAAACATCTATATATAAAATTAAAAAATAAAAATAGAGCCCACGTTGGTCAGTGCTACACCAATTTGCCCGTCACATCGTACGTACTTACGTACGGTGCAAGAAATCTAAAAACCACAATTACACCTTATAGAGACAAAATATAAACAATGAAATTAAATACTTAAACTTATTGAGGTCGATAATTTAATTTTAATGTGTAGCTTGATTATAGGTTACAGGTTAAGCCAAACATAATCAATTAACACATTAAAAATTCATATTTCTTTGATTATCGACTTCAATAAAAGTATTTACACACATAACTTATTGCTGATAGCGATTTAGTATTTCAATGCATGTATTTCGCTTTATAAGTATAAATGTGGCTAAATTTTAATACTGTAATAGTACGAATGCACGTATGCTTATATAATATAAATTTTGGGGAAATTACAAATAAGGGCCCAAAATCGAAAATAATTACAGTTAATGGTCCAAAATGAAAATAATTACTAATAGAGGCCCGATATTTGAAAATTATTACAATAAGAGCCCAAAATAATTCTGCGCTTAAAGGCCCTTGAATTAATTCAATGACTCGAATGTTACTCATAATAAAGTATATAGTTAATTATAGTTAATTGTCAAGCGCGTAAGAAAAGTATGGTCATTCAAAGTTGATTAGTTGGTTAACGTCAATATTTTGTACTCAGGCACGGGGGAGGGAAATTTAAACAAACATATAAAATTAATCATGCACAAAAAATACTCGGCAATCCATTTTGATTGTTTGTACTATTTATTCTTTTTTTAAAATTTAATTGTTTTAAAACTTTTATCGATGGTTTCTCAACGACTATCGGATCAAATTCGATCCAATTATTTTTTATTCGAATCCTATAAACTTAGAGTGAAAATAAAATTTTTATTGAGATTATTCTGGTTGTCATCAAAAATATTTTAAAAAATATTGACCATTTTTGCTGCAATTCAATAATTACCGGATCAATCTCAATAATGTATACTTATTGGGCAAAAATTGTTGAATAACGGCAATTTGGCAAATGAGCACGTGCCGCTTTGCGGCACGTGTGCCAATCATTTGTCAAATCACCGTATTCGACAATTTGTCCAATAATGGTGTTATCCGGCAATTTATGATCATGATTGGTAGGGAGTCACTAATTTGAATGAACATGATTACATGAAAAAAATAACGGCAAGAAATTTTTCATGATCATATGAGTTTGCCGGATAAATATTTTTACATGTCAAGAAATTCAAAATAAAATGAAAAAAATTCGAGAATCAGTGTTTAAATTTAATGTATAAAGCCGCAGTTTCTATATTTAAAATCTTTAACCAAAGTTTTTCAACAACTTCTGGGTCAAAATTGATGAAATTTATTTATAAATTTCTAGAATTATGATAAAAAATTTCATCAAGTTTGACCTTGATTAAAGCTTTGAAAATTTTTAATGTAGAAGCTGCAGCTTTATTAAATTTTAAATTACTATTTCTCCTGTCAAATTCAATAAAAAATTTTTTATTTGGATTCTGTAGATCTGTAGAATTAAAATAAAGATTTTCATCAGGTAGTTGAGAAATTTTTGCTTAAAACTTAAAAAAAAATACTGATTAATATTATAAATTTTAAGAAATATTTCTCGATAACTTACCAGATCAATTTCAATAAAATTATTTATTTTCATTTACAAATATTTAAATTAAAATAAAAAAATTTTCATTGAATTTGGTCTGGTAGCCATTAATAAAAGTTTTTTTTTTTAAAAAAAAAATCAAATATTATTAATATAATACAACCAAAAACATGGACAAAATCTCATTGTCAGCTATGATTAAGATAATGCTGCGCTGTGGTTGGCTTGTTTATTTCCAGGGGGACGGTTAACCAAGAGGAGGGATAACATTACCCAACTATTCAACTTTAAATAGCCTAATGATTATAATCAATTAATGAATTAAATATATAGTCTAATGTGAAATAAAAAGCATATGTTTGGTCCATTCAATCCACAAATGCATTTATATTGAATTGTCTCTTAATATAACTAAAAATAACATGATTCCAGAAAAATTACTTTTACTAATAGGGAAAATGCTCATTCGGTCTTGGGCATTTATTCTGTAGAATATTCTTCACCTTACAAGTTTAAACCTAATAAACCGTCAAGCTACTTGTTGCCCATGAGTGAAGATAGTTAATACCTTTCGGCTAACAAATGCAAATATGGTTATATTCATATAGAAAAATTGATTCCTTGTGATTCAACTTGTCCAATTTCTATGGAACATTTAAAGCACGTAGTAAACATTATAATCAATTTGTGTGCCAGTTTGATATAGCAAGCATTTTTTAAATATCTATTTAACTATGAAAGGTAATTATTGTTGTATTTAGATCATCTTTGTCAGATTTGGACCTTATTTGTAATAATTTTCAAATATCGGGCCTCTATCGGTAATTATTTTCATTTTGGGCCCTCTTCTGTAATTATTTTCGACTTTGGCCCTTAACTGTAATTTCCCTAAATTTTTTTTGTACAAGTACATTTGAATATTTTATGAGTACTTTAACATAAAAAAAAACACTAATATAATGTTGAACTTATAATTATTGCCGCATATTTTGCACTTATAAAATATACTTTAGTATTACCGCTACGAAGCAAATTTACATTTCTCAAATACTGTGAAGCAAAGTAACCTAATTGTTATTAACTAACTATGTAACATATATTTAGATAAATCTAAATCAAGCCCATATTTCTTTCAGTTTGATTTTGCAATTCAATTGCTTCAACTTCTGATGCTTCTTTTCTAAGTTTCACATAGCGTTCTAATAAAGCCATTTTACATTCTTCTAGTTCAATATTTGTAGATACACTGTTCATCTGAATTTCATTTTCCTTTATTAGTTTCTTGCCGCAAATTTTTTCGCGTAGTATTAATAGGTGATAATTTTCTTTTATTTGATTTTTTGTTTCAGATTTATTTTTATTAAACCTTATAACTATAATCAAAAAATAAATTATATAACATACTATAATATAAATTATATAGTATAAAAGTTTTTCGGTAGTTAAACTTACCATAGTGAACTGATATAAAATTTAGACTAGGCGTATATTTCAGTTCACTCTTACAATAACCGATTAATCGAATTTAACCTGACCGATTAATCGGATTTAGCTGTATTATTATAACCGATAATCGGATTTAACCGGATATAATGTAACCGACTTATATTCGGTTGTAATTTTCAAAGAACAAATAAAACCGTTTAATAGAAATAAAATTGGTTTAAACCTCTAGCAGTGGCCAATATTACAATTTATGTTTTCATCACAGAAAAGTCCTATAGTTTGGCTCTAAATCTTCGAATTCCTGATTTCATAATGAACTTTTTATTTGGGGTGAAATATTCAAGACTTGAATCCATAATTCATTCATTCAAACCTATATAATAAATCTCCATAAGTGCACCCTCTATAAGAGCACACCCTTTTTAAATGCACACTCACAAACTGTCCCAAATAATACATGCGCTCTATAAATACACTTTCTTTTTTATTGTTCTCTAAGTGCACGCTGTTAAAACTTGGTCTAATGAACATGCACTTATAGAGATTTTACTGTATTAGATAATAGCTTCCATTATTTGAGAGAAAAAGGTTTTGCTAATTTTTATGTATGAGCTGAATACTAATGATGTCTGGTGAGATTCATTGAAGCCTAAAAAAACCTGACGAATTGGTGAAACCTATGGTTTTGTTAGGCTTCATTGGTTTCGTTAGGCAATTATTACTAAACATGAAATGACTACAAATTCTGATATATTTATTATCAAATTTGTATAAAGTACAATAAACATTGGTTTATTGGTTTTGTAAAAATAATCTAATATGCAATTAACAAAAACTAATGAACTTTTGTTATTAAAAGATATAGTTTAAAAATTAATTTGCTTTACTAAGTGATATTAAAGCTTATATGTCCAATTATTTTAGCTTGAATTAGATATTATAGATTTTTTACATTTAAAGTCTAATTTGGCTATTTGACAATTATTGATTATTTACGCAAAAAATGACAAAGATTGTTTATTTATCCTACTCAATAACTGTAGTTTTGGACTCATCAAGTGCTTTCAAAGATGAGATATATTCGGAAGTGGGTTGGGATGAATTGTATAATGGATTAGGTTTTGGAATTTGTGCGAAAGGAAGAATTTCTATCGGTAAAGAGACATCATTGAGGGCAGAAAGATGTTCGGGAGTAAGTCTATTATAAAATATGAGTTAATTAATAAAAGAGATGTCATATACAATTTATGAAATAAATTATAAGATTCCGAAATGTTAAACATACTTAAATTCCATTGCTTTTATGTTTTCTTCCAAAATATTTACATTTCTAGCAGCTGCAACCACAGATGTAACTCCAGGCTGTTGAAGAGTCCAATTGATCGCAACCTATACAATTTGATAAAAATGCAACATAAGTATAGATGACGAAAAAAGGTAATTCATAAATATAAATTACCTGTGAAGGTGTTCTTCCGATTTCGCCGGCAACCTTAACAACTTCTTCAAGAATTTTCCAATTTTTTTCTTTCTTAGAATACTCTAAAACAACCTTCTTTGCAGGAAAGTCGGCACCTGAATTAAGGAATTCTTTGGTGTATCGGTTGGATAAGAAACTATATTTTAAAATGGATACAAGTTTAAATTTTAAGAGTAGTTTTGAGTTGATGAAAATAAATTTTTGAAAGAACCATATAAAAATAAAATAAAATGTATATTAACCCAGAGGCAATGGTATTATATGAGACAACACCGATCTATTTTATATAGTTAAATTATTATAGTTGTCATCTGATTATTTAAACTGTCACAAACAAAATTCAACAAACTTTATGCTTCAGGCACATAGGTTGCAGCCCAATCTCGAATGAACGATCGGCTATGTTGTACTGTGTTGATAATGCGACAAATTTACTATTCGTAATAAAAGTAAAAAAAAAAAAAAACAAAATGAAATAATATAAATAAATAAATAAATACAATAACAACAAATATATAAGATAGATATTCAATTTACCTCCACCCACGAAACTGAGAAATTGTTTTTGCCTCACTGATTACCCATGCTGGTGTATTAGTTACTGCAATATATAATGCCTTTTTGAAACGTATAATTTAAACATGTGTCATCAGATAAAAACTTACAGTAACCTGTAGCTAAATATGAATAAATATATACTTTGCCGCTTCGAACCACATCGTCCAACGCTCTAAGTATGTTTTCGATATCGTAACGGTAATCAAGATGAGTGTATAAAATGTCGATATACCCAAAACCTAGCCGCCCCAGACTTGCACTAAGATTTTCCACTAGGCTTTTTCGGTTCGGACCACCTTTAATTTTTAATGAAAAAAATCTCAATAACGAAAGTGCAAATTTTGCAAGTAATGGAGAGCTTTATCTCATTTAACCTAAATTAGGATCCATTGAATTTTGAACCTCCGGATGAGCTATTAATATTGATAATAATAATAAGTAATATGTAATAATCAGTAATACAATAATATAAGGATATTCAATTTTAAGACTCACATGAATATTTTGTAGAAACTATGACACTTGATCGTTTATCTGCAATATATTGACCCAATATGCGTTCGCTCTGTAAAAATTAAATTATTTAAAATTCATACAAAAAATATCTAGCTTAAAAAATAAATATAATAAATAAATTTGTAACCTACTTCGCCAGTTCCAAAGTTCGATGCATCTGAATATAGTGTTAAAATAATTTATTGTCATTAAAACTTCAATCATAACCTACAGCTATTCTTGTAAACTTCCAAACAATCTAAAATCTTGTTTTACGAAATTTCTTCTGCTTGTTCTAAGAAGCATTAACTTTCTAAGAAGAATTAACTCTTTGGAAAATACGTCTTTATCTTCGGATATAATCTTTAGAAAGTTGGACAATTCATAGACAATATTGAAGAAATTTCGGAAAACGAGCAAGTTTAAACTTTGTCTCAGAATTTATGAAAAAAACTGTAATGTATCAAACTTCACATCAAATTATAATGTATATAATCTTAATGATTTATTTGTTATTTACCAAAGAAATTTCCACCAAGCTCACAATATTTGTCGAACACTTGCTTAGACGTTACAATATCATCATCCTTTTCCTTTGTATCCTTTTATAATAAAATAACATTTTATATTTATAATACTCGAATAAATTTAATTCGATGTGTTCTGGAATATAAAAACTTACTTGTTGTCCGAATGTCTAATATAATATTTGAATAAAAAAAAGGAAATTATCATTAATCGCTAACATTATTTGACCTATTAAGCTATCTGAAAACGATAAAATCCAAATAGATTCATTTTTATTTTAATTCTGGACGATGTGTGTTTTTGATCAAACTATTTTCTTTAATATAGTAAACAATATAATTTTTTTTCTCGCATAAATGGTATTAAAAGTAATAATGTTCTTAGGATCTAATTTTTGTCATTACTTTTTTGACAATTTTGAAATTAAAATTAACCGATAAGAGAATCAACGATCAGATTTATGTAATGCAAAAAGTTTTATTTACCATTGTCCCTAGACACAATGGAGATACTTTTAGTCCACTCGCACCCAATGAAACGTAATTATCAATTTTAGTTAAAGCCTCTTGAGTATGAGAAGTGTCTGTCGCCATATTTTGTCGTTTATTTTTCTCGATTGTTCAAATATCAATTAAAAAATTTTCATTATTTTATATCTTATATTGAGCTAAACTTGTCGATTATTTATACTGCTTGAATCATTGTAGTGCGCAAAACTACGCAATAATGTAATGTTCTAGCGACGTCTTTAGCGGAGTTTAGATTAACCAATTAAGTTTAAAACAGAATTTTAGACCATTTAAAGTTACGCGGTGATTTGTTACAATTAAATGCTTATTATCTTCAATGTGTAACACCCGTACGGAATTCTTGGAATTACACACATAAATTGTGCCTACTTTAATTGTACCTACTTTGTTTAGTGCATCAGGGGTACGTCGAGTGTAACTTGAGTTTCATAATGAGACCATCTTCTGACCTGGGGGTCTGATTATATATATAATTGGAAATTTTACTTTGTATATCCAATCAGAAGATATTCTCCTTATGCTATTGATTAGCCACAAGTCTCTAGTCGATCATTAGTTCACGCCATACTAAAATTGGATTAAGGCGTGGAAAACTTAGTCCGATCTATTAGTTTGAGCTCGATTCAAATTTAGAATCAAGGGCTTATTATTATTTACTAATTGGAAGATTCTAACAACTTTGTTATCCTTAATTAAGATACACTTTCGCATATTCAATAAGATGCATCATTTGGAAATAAGAGTATTTTGATGTAACTTATAATGCAAACTAAGTATAAAGACTTGATATCAACTAAAACAAAGTGCACAGGAAGATGTAAATATCAATTAGAAAAGAGTATGCTGCAATTACAAATGTAAATGCTCCAATATGCCATGTGAATATATATCAATTATAATCCACATAGTACTGTATAAAAAGCCAAAATAAAATAATGCATAATTTGGCTGGAGCAGAGTGGAAGACCTTCCATACTTTACTAATTTCAGGCTATATCCTACTCCCGCTTCTGTAATTAAATAAATCTTAATTTTAAACAGTCGTATCCCTGTAAAAATTTAATCAGAGTTCCGACCATCAAAAAAAAAAAAAAAACTATGCCAAAATCAATTAACTATTAACGTACATTAACGTAACTATTGCGACCACGTATACGTTCATCGGCATATAGCTAATAAATTGAAGTATTTTTTGTCGAGTAATTATTTTCTCCAGATATTCGTGAATAACAAGCAAGTTCCTCATCATATGCTGGATGGGTTCCTTAAGATCGAAGTTTTATGTGCTCCTACTAAAATTATTTATGTAATCGACCAAATTATAGGCATTGTCGAAATCTAGGAAATATTCTACGAATTGGACACCGATATTCGGATATGGAAAAAAAGCGATATCGCTATCCATGTGATGTAAGAGGATCATCTCGTTGAGTTAGACGATCGGTGATATGCTGTGTGAAATTTTCCTCAATCTGCATAGATCACAGCAGCGTGAGTAATAAGATGATGGTGGTGATGCGATGTTGTACATCTATTATATCAACAGCAAATGGTTCGCACTCTTTCGAAGCCTTCGAAGCGAGGGCTATTGAGCCAAGAAAATAATCATTGTCGCAGCTGATGCTGAAAACGGCTGATGCTGAAATTTTGACCTATTTTGATATGAAATTTTAAAATTTTTTTGTGGTGATTTTTTTTGCTTTTGTCTTATAGGGTTAGGGTGAGGTTTGGGAGTAGATTTGATATTTAAAGAGTATTTGTGGATTTTAGCAGAGCTTATCGTTTCAAATCGAGATCCCAAATTTCAGCATCAGCCATTTTCAGCATCAGCTGCGACAATCATTATAATCACCTAAATAAGGATTTCTTGTTGGATATAATCCACTTCTCTATGATGCATTATAACTTTGAATTGGACCATCTTTGTAACTTGTTGTCCCTTGTTGAGATGAATGACCAATATTTTTTGGTCCATTAGAATTTCCATTTTCCAAATCCTATTAGCTTGCCCCTTTAAAAGCTTCCCAGACGTCCTGAACTAGCTGAAGTGGTTGTCAGTTGCCCATTCATATGGACGTTGATATTCAGGGATATGGAATTCATAATCTCCAGTAAAGAGCCGATTGAGCTCAATTCCTACGGTTGTAAAAGGTAACTGGTTTGTTGTCATGTTGCTTTAAAGCAAATATTCATTCGCAATTTAAAGGAAAAGAATAGAACAATATTTAATTGGGAATCTATTAATGATAAAATGTGTATACTTCCTAATAATTTAAAGGAAAAGAACAGCAACATTTAATAAAGAATTCTACTGATTATGAAACATATTATTTTATGAATAAATTATATATTTTCTTCCTGATAATTTAAAGTAAAAGAAAAGCAATATTTAATAAAGAATTCTATTGATGGTGAAAAACATTATTTTATGAATAAATTATATACTTACTCACTGATAATTTAAAGTGAAAGAACATAAAAGCAATATTTAATAAAGAATTCTATTGATGATAGAACATATTATTTTATGATAAATTATATACTCAAAATCTGGAAATTATAGTGAAAGATCAGAGAAGTAATATTTAATAGAGAAATCTATCGATGATAAAATGTGTACATTGTTTTTTGGAATAAACTATATCTTACATTCTAGTTATTTAAAATGTAACTGAAAGAATATTTAATAGAGAATTCTATTGGTGAGTAAATGTGTACATGATTTTATGAATAAATAATATACTTACTCCCTGGTAATTTAAAGTATAGAAGTAATATTTAATAGAAAATTATACTGATGATAAAATGCGTATATTATTTTATGAATAAACGATATCTACTTCCTGCTAATTAAAATAAAATTAGGAGCAATACTTAATAGAGAATTATATTGATGATAAAATGTGTACTTTATCTTATGAATAAACTATATACTTAATTATACTATTATAATATAAATTAAAAGAATAGAAAAATATTTAATAGAATATTATAATGACGATAAATGTGTAAATTATTTTATGAATAAGCGATAAGGTAATGGAACCTATTCCTAGAAACTTTTTTTGTTACATCTAAAATTTTTTTAAATGTTAATATATTTTTATAAAATTTTATATATATCTATTTATTATTTAATAATATATAAATTGTGTTATATTTATATAAAAAAATTTTTTTCTAATAAGCTTAAAACTTTGTAAAATTTGGTTAAATTTGACTTTGTCTCCTATTTCTAGAAATCTAATATAACTATTTTAAAAAATTTTGAAATTTAAAATTTTTTTATATTATTATTTTTTATGTTTTGTTTTTGTTTTTTTTGCTGCTATCTGTTCTTTTTTTGCTCTTATTTCTTAAGGTTTTTGTTGTTAATATTTACTTTATCTTGTAGTTTATATAAGCTGATTTACAAATTTTAATAATAAGTTTTGATCTACTGATCTGTTTTAGGTGATTTTGCTACCAAAATGTTCGTCTCAATGAGACGATTCTAACAAGTCCAAAATCATTAAAATCCGATCACAGGATCACAAGATCGTCACATTTTTGTACTATTTTATTAATAAATTTTAAATTACTATGTAAATATCTTTGATACCAAATAACTTTGTTCTACTGATATATTTTGGATGATCTTACTATCAAAATGCTCATCTTGATGTGATAAGCATTTGATGGTAAAATTATCTAAAACGAATTAGTAGAACCTAGGTTGTTAATAGACAGCCATTAGACACTATTAGATATATAAAAAACTATCAATAGATACATATTTGTCTAATGACTTTTTTTTATTAGACTATGTAAGCTCACAACCCTGGTAGAACAAAAGTTATTTGGTATTGAAAATATTTACATAGTAATTTAACATTTACTAATAAAATAGTACAAAATCTTGACTATTTTGGATCCTGTGATCAGATTTTACCGATTTTGGGCTTGTTAGAATCATCTCATTGAGACAAACATTTTGGTAGCAAAATTACTTAAAATGGATTAGTATATCAAAACTTATTATTTATGTTGTAAATCAGCCCATATGTCTTTTGTAATTTCTTCAAAAGTTACTTGAGTAGTAAATATGGTTATATGTAAGGTTGTCTGCTGTAATAGGTTTGAAGTAGTTGTAAGTTGCAACCTTTTATTCAAAGGTTGTAATTTTTTGCCATAATAGGTACAATGGGCATAATTCATAAAATAGCTGCAATAGATATTATTGTTATAATAGGTGTAATGGTTGTAATAGGTGTGACCGTTGCAATAGATTCAATAGTTGTAATAGGTATAATGGTTGTAATAGTTGTAATAGTCATAATAATTCAAATTGACAATAGGTCAAGCGATGACCACATGGGTGATCCCAGTTCAAACAAGAAAATTAGGTATATGCAAGGGAAGATAAGTATAAATTTACTAATTTAGGAGTTTATAGCACAAATTCTAATATACTTCGTATAATTTGAAGATGATATATATATATACAGTACAAGTTTTTTTATAGCAAAAATGTTCAAGAATTTGATACCAGTTTCATGCTAGCACACAGTATCTGGTATAGTTATTTAATTGTATAATTACAACATTTTCTACAATTCAAATATGTAAATTGGATAACTAATTATTATTACAAAAAACTAGTTTGAAATATAGCTTGCCATTATTTAATAAATCTATAATTCTTTTGCAAATGCAATATTCTATAACAATAAGAGAGATTTACTACTATACTATTTTTGTTATATAAATTGATATAAAAATAATATTAGAAATTTACATATCAGGACACAAATTTGAAAATAATTATGAATGCGGCCCAATTTAAAAATATTTATTTTTATAAAGGTGCAAATATGGGCCAAAGTAATTTTGCATTATATAAATTAGTGCCCATCATGGCTTACTTTATATATGTACATACATAACTCAAATTTTACTTCTTGCACATATGAACATATGAAGTGTTGTTATTACTACATATTTACTAATATAAATTAGTAATCATATATTCAATATATGAGTATAAAAAATACTAGACATTTATATATTAGTGATTTTGTTTATCTTGATTTTCTAACAATTTGAAATCATCTTCATCTTTGAACATAAATATTATCATTATGTTAAACACATTACAAATTAGGATGGCATTTATTAAAAGGGAAGGAATCTGCTCACCAAAAAACCAAAATACTTATAGAAAGTGTAGTAAAAAAGGCTATAATATACAAACTTGTAATCGAAAACACAGGCAGAAAGAATATTAATTTACAATGCTTAATGAAAAATTACATTATATAATGCTACCTTTATGCTATACATCTAAAGATTATATTAAATTTTTGCTAGTTCAGAACAATTGGATTAACTTCTAAATAACAATAATCACACTTAAATTTGAAGTCTTGTTTGATTTCAATATACTTATTAAATTATTTAGGAATTAGTAAAAAAGATAGCAGTCATGAATTCATTAACACCTGACCGAATAAGCCAGGAAGATTAAAAACCAAAAACTATTACTCAACCCAAGAAGAAATACAATGTATTGATCTTTTTTAAAATAAATTGTATATTTATTATTCTCTTTACATATTTCTTTGAATATATATATTAAATAAATAATATAAATACCTTATTACAAAATTGATAGCTATATATTATTTCCTTAGCCACATTTCATGTGAGGGTTCGTTGTCAATATTATGGTGAAATGATCTATGTTATATCATGGTTCAAATTTAGGCCTTTATAAATAAATATTTTAAGTTGTGTCCTCATTTATAATTATTTTCAAATTTGGGACCCAGTGTATAAATTTTCCAAAAATATTTGAATAAAATTGACTCCAACATTATATTAAAGATTCATATTTAAAAGTTTCTAGTTTATTATGCAAATTATAATTACATGTAGCACATATTAAATTTAGTATACAAAAACCTTAATCAAATTACTAAATAAATCTTGATTTAAGTGTATTTTTTTTAATAACAAAAAAAACATTATTTTTTATGCAATATTTCAAGATCTTCTCATAATTACTAGTTGTATAACATTCAATACACATTAGCAGGTAGTAAAAAACTGTTTATTGTTGATAATAAACTAAATTTATTATTCTCAAGCAGCTTATTCATGTTTCTTGAGTATTGTTCCCCATACAAAGAAATTAATGTGTTTATACTCAGTTTAGGGTACAGTGCAAAATGAGTTCTTTATAATATTTATATATATTATGGCAATTGCAACTTTTATAGCAATTACAACTATAATAACTATTACAATTATTTCAACCTTTTATAGCAATACAGATATTTACAACTTTGGGTCTTAGCTGTAACCAAGGGTTGCAACCAGTGTTGGAAATTAGTGTTCTCAAAGTTCTTATAAGAACACTATTATAAATTTGAGAACAGTATAAATTTTTTACTGTTCACTATTAAAACATTTTTGAGAACAGTAAAACAATAATAATGCTCATAAGTATATAATTTATAGCAAACCAAAACTAATAAAAATTTATATTTAATTTCATAGATTTTCATAAATAAGTTTCAATTTGCAATAATAACTACTTATTTGAGGAACTTTATATTTATAACATTTTTTTTTTTAGTGAGAACAGTAACCAATTGTTTGAAACACATGTAGTTATTATACTTTTCTCATAAGAACAGTATTTGAGTCTGAAATTTCCAACACTGGTTGCAACCCAGGTTGTAATCCGTAATGGCATAATAATTTCTTATGGCCAGCAACTTTAGTTCTATAGTTATACAAATGGTAATTTTATGCAACATGATATATTCTAACTAATTGTTACAAGCGACTATAGCCTTTAATATAGTACTTGCAACATAGCACACAGTGACAGGAATCTTGTAAGGGTCAGTGAAAATATGAAGTAGTGTAGAAGTGGAATATTACTTCACTAGAGCGGTTTAGTATATATTTATTAAATGACAAAAGTATATTTATTGTTCAAAAATATATTTTATTTATTTAGGTAATAATATGCAAGAGATGTAACAATGTTTAGATGTTAGAGGGAGGAGGAGAAGAATCTGCTGAGTCTAATGTGCAGAAGAAGAGAAAACTAGGATTTATATATCTTTTTAAAGCTATTAGTTACAATGGTACAAAATGGCAGAAATGGTAGAAATAGTAGAAATAGCACTAGTCGAAATATCAAAATTCGGCACTACAAGGTTCGTATACAAATCGGCATTAAAGGAGAGAAATTGATTAATATTCAGCTATAACTGAATGTTTAAAAAGCAAATTTGGTATAAAATCTGTTTGTTTACTGATTTTTATAAATAAAAATCGGCAAAATCAGCAAAATAAAAAAAATCAGCAGCTGAATCTTATCATTTTTATAAATTATATAGATCGTATAATTTCGGCTATTTTAACAATTCGTATAAGTTTTGTCAAATAAAACATATAATTCGCATATATCAAAGAAATTTTTAAATAAGATGGATATTGATATGATTTTATCGATGTGAACATGAATGATTGCAATCAATTGTAAACAATATAAAGCAATGTAAATTAAAAAATCGGTAAAAATAGTTTAAAAATCGCATAATTAATTACTAAATTTAGATTAAACATATTAAATATTAAATTTACAATTTAAAGGAATTACAGCTAAATATTCTTGAGAATTTTGTCTATCTGATATTTTACACTTGAATAGTATAAATCGACTAAAATGTTTTGTACTGGAATAATGAATTCATGACGAATCAGATAAAATTGAGTGTCCCAAAGTTCGATATTACATGTTTTAGCATCATCATTGCTGCTAAAATAAAATCGAGTTGCCGTTGAACTTACAGGCTTATACCATTTGATGTATGCCAATTTGTGTTCAATAAACCCATTCAGCAGATTTACTGAATAACTAATGAAATATTGGACTTGTCCAGGATACAAATCAATACTTCTATCTTGATTCACAAATCGGACCAAAACAAACGAACTTTTACATGCTAAGAAGACATTTCAGAACCAAATATTTCCAATTCTATTCTGCATCTTCCATATTGGTCTGCCCAGTTAAGAACAATAATTGAGTCATTAAGATTGTCAGCAAAAGGTTTTCTAAAACTCAAATTTTCATAAGTTGCAGTATAATATTCTACTAGCAAGTCCAATAAATCCGCAGGAATTATTAGCTTTTGCCATTGAAGTGGTAATAACTCGCCAGAAAATCGTTCTGAACCAGTAATAACCGATTCTTGAATATTAAACGTATTAAATAAAAACCTACGCATTTCATCAGAAGAAAACTAATTTGCATCCGAAAGTGACCCTACTTCTGATCGATTTGGCAACAATTCTAGTCCTTCCACTTCAGATGCAGCTGTTAAGCTAACAATGCGACTATTATTCATTAGTCTTCTGCATTAATTTAGGTTCTATTTTTTGATTGCTATTTGGCAAAGACCTAATATTCCATTCATCCTTTCGAATGAAAAACACCAAAAGGAATATAGTAGACCATAATTCTGTGCACATTCACATAAACGTAGCGAAAGATATAGATTAAGAGTAATTTTTTCGGGCCCATATTTTCTTTCTATAAGTTTTATTAAATTGATCAACCTTTCATGAGCTTCAATCATTAGGTCGCACTCCATTATTCTGGATACTAAGATCTGGCAAATTTTTACAAACTGTGTTAAAATTTGCTGATCATCATTAGAAAGATATTCCCAGAGAACAATAGTAGCATAAATTGTAAAAAAATTCCGCTACTGATCAGCTGTAAAATTTGAAAATCCATCTCCACTGCTCATATTCCCTGGAATCTGGCCGATATTTGATGGAACTTGGATCCTATTCACCTTGGATTGAATTTGTGTAAGCATATTTCGGATCAATATGCCTTCATCGATCTATATTCGCTTAACAATCCACTTAGCAATGCCCAAAAAAAGGCAATGCATAGGATCAATGATAACATGACGAATAGGATTAAAATAATTTAGACGAAGTAATTCTGACCATCAAACTTTATTGTCTTTAACAAAACGCTTTCTTTCAGCATCAGAACTACAATGTCTCCATTCAAGAGCCTTTTCCTGATATGCTGCCAACTCTTTTTGAATGAACCATTCATCCATATTTTGCATACCACCGAAATTAAAATGTCTGTTAAAGTAATTAGCACTTTTCTCGCAACAATGACATGATACTAATGCTGATATATGCCACATAACTTTCGAGCAGCTGGAATATCACATGAAATTAGTATCAAAGCAGCATGAATCGTTCTTCTTTCTGAAAACTCAGCTGTTGAATTTAGTGCTACACTACACCAAAGGGACTCTAATTCGTTAACAATTAGGGAAAGATAATGGTTTATTTTATGCAAACTCACTTCATCCGGCCCAGGTTATATGCCTAAAACTAACATATTTTTATGCTTAAATCGAATGTCATGTGGCAGATTCGCAATGGATGCATATAATACACTAGTACTATATGATACACCATCGAATGGTTGAAACCAATCAAGGTTTACTATCAATCCCAAATGTGAATCTGCCTTTTCATTACAGAAAAATAGCACCGAATCTTTGCCTAATGGTTCATCTTTAAATGTTTTCCAAATTTTACCATCATAAATATCGTATAAAAAATCATCGAAGCTTGAACAATTTACTCAATGCGAAGACTATTCTCAAAACCTGGACACTGGTACATGTTATCCAATTGGTGTCTAATTGGGCAATAAGAAAAAATCAACTCTGGTCGATTTACGATTTTTCCATCTAACAATATAGATTGCGTTAATAAATTGGTGCTGCAAATCTTGTTTTTTCTAATTTTTGAATTAGAAAATTTTATATGGGTACAACTCATAATAGACACCTGGTTATTATGCTTAAACTTTATTACTTCTTCCTCCTTGTATAGTTTATGACATTTAGGACATGACACAAAACTAATTAATTCGCAGACAATCCAAATGCTTTGTTCACTTTATACTTGAATGTAGGAAAGTTGTTAAATTCAATACCACCAACTACAATTAGTACTAACTTTATAAACTTTAGAAGTGCTTCAATTGCACCTTCCGATATATTATACTGTATTTTGAAGTTCATAATCCATAAAGTATTTATGTAAGTCAGTTGTCGTTATGTACATTTTTGGGTTCTAGTAGCATTTCAAAATTGGGGCCAAATAGTCTTCAAAAACATTATCGCTATCGTCAGAACTTTCATTAGATTCAGTGCTAGTTTTAGAAAAGTTGTCATCTTCAGTATACACATCGAGTATTTCATCAAACTTATCTTCAACTGCTGAATTTGAACCAAACTCTTTACCTGCTGAATGTTTGTAATCAACATTAAAAGACATAACCCTATTTAACGCCGGATTTCTGACTCTGGGCTTAAAAATATATTCGTTCACATCAGACACTAGAGTGTCAGTAACTTCTTCAATTTCTTCAATTTCTTCCATTAAATCTTGTGAAGAACTTGGACCACCTATTTCTTCTTGTTCTTGTGACGATAATGTCGAACTTTGTCTTTTTGGTAGTTGTTGTATCCTACTTTCATGAGCAACTTTCATTCTATAATCGACAAGCGATCCATTGCACTTATCACAATTACATATAACCTTTCTTCTTTGTTTTGTATTTTTTCGTAGTGGTTTTGATACACCTTCTTCATTTAATAAAGACGAAAGCGATCATTTTCTTGATGACATATTAATAATTAATGAAGATGGAATTTGCAAAAGACAATAGCTTTTTGCTAAACGAAAATTGATGATTTTTATACAATTCAATATTGATTATTTTTATTCAGTATTATAAAATAACAATACAAAGAGCAACTATGTCAAAAATCAACCTTCAAAAAATACGAATAATACATGATTTGATTATTGCAATTTGCAAATTGATAGATTACTAACAATCACTTGAACAATCACCTGATTGTTGACTGATTACTTCGCAATATTTTTTAGTAAACATAAATATAGTCAATAAAGATAACATATTATTTATATTGAATTTTTAGCAAAAAAATACACTTTACAATTTTTTACAATCATGCAATCATAACAATCAAGTATGCGATCTAAACATTTGATCAAAAGTACATCAAATCCGATAACAATCAAGCATGCAGATCTAAAAATTTGAACAAAAGTATATCATTTTGCAAAGCGTAATAATTAGTCCCTAATAACAAAGCATATTAACAATATATTAAAATAATTTAGTTCTTATTTGCGAACAATACATAATTAAATCACTTGTTTTAGCAAATAAAAAAACCATTGTTTTTGGCATATTAAAAATTTAGTATTATGTAATAAAAAGTTCGACAATATTAGAAGTATTACAGTATTATGCAGAATTAAATTAAATTTTGATAATTGTTTAATTTTTTTATACGATTTGTCTAACTTTTGATTGTCTTGATTGTATAAGATTCGATTAATTCCATAAGATGAACTTAATTAATTATAGACCTGATCGATTACTACAGAATATATAAAATTAGGTTTTTCTTGATGCCACCTTAAGATTTTGAATGTCTATCCTGTGATCATGAATTGAGCACAAAAATGATGACTGTATAATATCTCTGCCATAAGTTTCAATTATGTCAAAGTTTTAAACAAAATTGCAAACAATACATTTGTATACAAAATCAGAGATCGAATGAAATCTATAAAAGTTAAGACTTTTCTCTATGAATTTTTTTCTGCAACTTCAATTTTATTTTTCGTCACTAAACCAAACCCTTTTTTCGTTACTAAACCAAACTTTTTTTTTCTTTTGAATACTTATAACCTACCTTTTTCTTCTCAAATATTTCTTTCAATATATTTTTTTTTCTCTACACTTTTCAAATATTTCCTCAATATTTTTTTTTTACAATATCAAAATGACCAAAAAAACAACAAAACCCTTTAAAATGCGATACATTCAAAAGTCAACAACAATAACCTCTTATTGTAATCGAACCTTTAACTGAAAATCCTTTACCTTCATCCGAAACTTTACCTTCAACTGGACTGCGTCAAACTGGCACTTCTACAACTCAAAATTTTTCTGTTCGATCTGCACCACATTTTTCTGTTCAATTTGCACCACATTCGCCCATTCGATCTTTACCATATTCTCCCGTTCGATCTTCACCACTTGCTAGACCTTCAACACCTGCTATTCATTTGACTACTCCTACAAAATCAATTTTAAGTCATCCAACTTCACCTGTTATTAGCTCATAACCTGAATTAACTTTTGCTTTATCCAACTTAAAGCAAAGATATTCATTACTTCGATTACCCAAAAGCATGTACAAAGAAAAACAACAAAATATTCAATGACAAAAGTCATTTGAAGAGTCAGAAGCAGGTTTTATAATCAATTCAGTTATAAAAAATTTCAGCTGCTGTTTCCCAACATATATGTTGGGAAACGGCAGCTGAAAGTTGTGATAATTTTGATTATCTTTCTTATTTTTGTATAGTTTATTTTGTTAATCTTTTGTTTTTATTACCTATTTTTATAGAAAACTAATTTTTGCGTGAAGAAATTGTAAAGTTAAAGCACAGAGTAGCCGATTTGGAGGCTAAAAACAAACAAGACAAAGAAGAAATCGAGGCCCTAATCATTATTAATGAAAGTTTTGTCAAAGAATCGGACCTGCAATTCAAAACTGCAGAATCAACGATTTCAGAAAGCAAAAAAAGTGAAAGTGAAGATGAATTATCTGATGGTAATGATAGTAAAAGTAGTTCCAAAATACAGCCATCTCAACTAAGTGCAAAAAGATCTTTTGATCCAAAAGAAGCTCGAGTAAGTTTAATACAAATTTTTACAATTTTTAATTTTGTTTGCGATTTTTTAGTTTTTTCTTATTTTTTATGATTAACTTTTTTTTTTATCATTTTTTTCTTTTTAACAATTTGAGTTTTTTATATTTATTTACAATTTTTAATTTATTTTAAGATTTATATCTTTTCATTATTACGATTTTCAATTTTTTTTTTAATTTTTTATTTCAATTTTTTTTTAAGATTTTTATTTATGCTTTATTGATTTTTTTACGAATTTTAAAATTTTTACGAATCTATTTTACAATTATTTCCTTTTAATAATTTATTTTTATCTTTTGATTGATTTTTTTTACGATTTTAATCTTACAATTTTTCTTTTTTGCAAATTTTTAATATTTTTTATACAATTTTCCTTTTATAATTTTTTGCAAAAATTTTTTTTATGATTTTTTAATGTTTTTTTGACGGTTTAATTTTTTTCCGTTTTTTCGATTCAATTATTTTTCTTCATTTTTAATAGGCTGAGATGAAAATTTTATTAAAAACGATCCTGCGCAAATATCAACTTAACATTGATGAAGTTTTTTTGAGCCTGAACAATAAATAAATTCTTAACAAACTAATTCTGGAATTAGAATGATTGTTGGCGCTGACTTTCACTCCTACCCGAAAAGAGATTTGGGATTAGTTAGATGCTTTACACTAACACCAAAGGGGCCGGCATCTGAAAGTTGAGCAAGGAAAAATAGATGAAGACAATCAACGTCTTCATGTCAATAATAGGATGAATGAAGTATGAAAATTTTTGTTATTATTTAAAAAAAAACAGTTTTCAGATATTAATATTTATAACTTACCGAACTTAGCCTACAGGCTAAGTTCAGTAAGTATAAATATTAAAATCCGAAACATGACTGTTTATATTATATTTATTTTTTATTTAATGCATTTATATATTTTTTGCTTACAGAAAAAAGCACAAAGAATTAAAGGTACACAATCGTTATATGAACGACAAGCAAAGCGAATCATTAAATATGAGTGAAAAGGGTTGATGAATTTACTTTCAAGGACCGAGATACACTCGCCAGAAATAAGTGAGACCAATGCTGTAGACAACAAGAAAAGAAATGCTAATGTGTATAATTATACGTAGCGTTCTGTCGAGATAAATTGATTTTTGATCAAATTATTGCTAAATTTCAACAATCGTAGAAATTATAAATTTCAATTAATCATGCTAACTATTTTAATAATACTAACGATATTTTTATAGTTACAAAATTTGTTAAGAAAAACTTTGGATGAACAAGCAAAAAAGAACTCATCATCGCAACAAATGAAGAAACGATATTATGACGATAATGTGTTCTTTTATGATATAGCTAGACCTGACGATTTACCTAATTAGGCCTACGTTTCTGAAGAAAAAGAAGTTGCACATGATTGTATGAAAAACAAAAAAGAAGAAAAATCGAAGAAGCATTAAAAAGCATAGAAGAAGAAAAAGCAAAGCGGCAGAAAAAAGCATAAAAGCAGAAAAGAACAAAGCGGTGGAAAAAAGCAAAGCAGCGGAAAAAAGCAAAGCGGCAGAAAAAAGCAAAGCGGCAGAAAAAAGCAAAGTGACGGATAAAGGCACAGAAACTGATAAAGGCACAGAAACGATAAAAGTACAGAAATGATAAAGGCAAAGCAACGGAAAAAGGGAAAGCAACAGAAAAAGTGAAAGCATGGAAAAAGGGAAAGCAACGGAAAAAGTAAAAGCAACAGAAAAAGAAAAGAACCGGAAGATGCCTCTGTGAAAAGACCAGCGAAAAAGGCTGATTTTATAGTGGCGTATGATAAACAAGTTTTGTACTCAAGAAAACAAGAGTACAGAACCGGCGAAAGTGCAAGTATGGGAGAAATTCATAGCGCACTTAAATACACTACAGAATATACAAGTGAAGATTCGGATGTTGAGTCTGTGGTATCTATGGAAGAAGCACCTAAGGAATATTTTTTTTTGAAAATCGTTTTTTTAGTTTTTTGTTTTTTAATATATTTTACAATAATTTATATAATAGTATCCTTTAACTCTGATTTCTAACGATTTTTATCAATTTTATGTTTAAATAAACTATTTTTATAACTATTTTAATGATTTAAAACAAATGTATTGTGTTACTTTTAATAAATGGTTATGAAATTTGGTGTTTCTATTTTTATCGATTTTGATATTTAAATAAATAATTGTTATAGCTATTTTTAATGATTTAAAATGAATGTACTGTGCTACTTTTAACAATTTATTTACAAATGGTTACAAAATTCTATTTTGATTTTTTATCGATTCTGATGTTTAAATAATCGAATGTTATAGCTATTTTAACAATTTAAAATGAATGTACTGTGCTACTTTTAACGATTTATTTATGAATGGTCACGAAAATTCTATTTCGATTCCAATTTACGATTTCATGCTGATTTTTAGAGTGGCAAATGATTGTTAAGTGGCAGCGATTGCCGCCAAACAGCAATCATTTGACTTATAATAAAGGCAATAAAAATTGTTATACATTCGGCTTGAAAACCTATAACATTCGTCATAATGAGTGGCAATATTTCGACTAGTGTAGTAGAAATCGTAGAAATGGTAGAAATTGTAGAAATGGTAGAAATAGTTAATCATGTTACTCATATTTCTAACTAAGCCATATATAGTTAATAATATAAAATAATAATGTAATATAAAATAATAATGTAATATAAAATAATATAATAACTATATCAATATAAAAAACTCTTTCTGTTAATTATAACTTTATAATTTATTAAGTTAACCTGGCTTCTACTTTTAAATAAACTTGTTCTACTCTTAAAAATATATATAATATTAAAATTTCATTGCAAAATTCCTTAAACTTATCAAGCAAAGGCCCTTTGGCCTAAAATTGTATTTTATTGAAATACATTTAAAACGGCCTTTTTAATCTATTTTGCAAACTAAGAGAATGTTAAAAAGCATACTTTTCTCATCACAACAAGCTATATTTCAATTTTGTAGTCCTAAAACTGACTGAGATATACTTAAAAAACCTTTAACTCTTCTATATTTTTTTTTCTATTTTTATTTTTTTTTTATTTTGGTCTTTTTTAACTCTACTACAAAAATACCCTATAGGCGTTTTTTGTATAACATAAAATCGTGCTACCCACATTTTTAATAACCTGAAATTAATTGGTTTTCAATTAATTAAACAAACTTTTAATTAATTTTACACAAGGCAAATATTTACACTTTTTGTAACCTTTTTAATTTATACAAAGCACGTTACCTAAATTATACAATCTTGCATATCTTGTGTAACACGTGACTTGTGTAACACGTGACCTGTGTAGCACGTGATATAAATAGCACGTGGCTTGTGTAACATATACTTGTCTAGTTGGTATTACATTATACGAAACAACTTATACCTTTTTGTGAAGCTCTCTACAATCTCTGCTCTATTATACTATTTATTAAATTTATCCTCTGCTCGAATAATCTTAAATACATATTATTTTCTCTATTTATTTAATTTGATAAATATACTACTTTGTTTTTATATTTACAAAATCCACCTTAAATTCAATACTCTCTTTATAATTAAAATTTCTTAAATTTTATTTTACTTTATTTTGTTTCTTTATTACTTTATACTTCGTATACCTTTTTACTACAAAACTTATTCCAATATGCCAACATTAACTCAACAAGACCCAGATACCGCTGATCTTGACTACTTTTATACTCATCATGCACAAAGCTTTGGTATTGCTCTATTTGAAGATGAACAAGAAAATAATTTAAAAGCAATTCCTCCAAACCAGGAACCAACTACTTGTCACACTAGAACTACTAGAACTAATAAAGCAACACACTTCTTTCGCGCTCCTTCAACAACATCAGTAGTTACATGCCTATGCTGCAAATATCACACAAAATTCATTTTAGTCCAAAACAATATCTATCAATCTCATAAAGAATTTACTCAAATTGCAATGGGAAAAAAACAAAATAGCAAAACTGTTGAACTTATTAACCAAATTTTTCAAACTTCTGATAACATTCCACTTTCACCTACACCTCAACTATGCCAACACACATGTCCTAAATGTTCTAAATCAATTACCTGTAGAATTTATAAGGGGAGTAACAAAAATCAGGTGATTTTTTAGGGGGGAGGGGGGTAAAAAAAGTTGAAATTATATATAAGAACCTGACTATTTATATATTGAGGAAGAGTGAGAGGGGTAGGCCTCTGATAAAAAATAATCAGGTGATTAATAACACTGCCCTAATAATAAACACCATCCAACTGAAAGCTATGTTCTTGTTGACAAGAAAGTTTATCATACAAATTGTGCTACTCTACTGCCAGCACCCTCTTCTTCCCTCTCAACTACTTCTTCTTTAAATATCTCATCTACTATTTCTCATCTTGAAGATTCTAGAAAAAACTTGACTCCGCTTTTTCAAAATTTACAAAATACCTCACAACCATCCCAAGGAGATCCCCAAACAACAACCTTCAATTCACCATCCATACTACTTCTTCAGCTATATTAACATCCACTTTTTCAACTCAATCTACTGCTCTTCCTACCCAATCTTCAGCAAAGCCACTCTCTAATATTAATACAAATAAAACTTTTCAAACTTCTCAAACCCAACCATCTGTCAAACACACTTATTCTAGTAAATTAAAATCTTCATCTAATCCTCTCTTTTCAACTCTTGGTCCACTTACTTCAACTGAAGATTCACAAAACTCTTCAATAGTTATAGATAATATCTCTAGTAATTCCACTAACACTATTTTCCAGCAACAACAACAGCAACAGCAACAAAAACAATAACAATTTTTAATAAAGAACAGCAAATACCTTTTAATAAAAATTCAACTTCAACAATACTTCCAATACCCATGCCAAATCTAACCCAACTTTTGATTGGCTTGCAAACTTCCAATTACTGAAGAAATCGAATCCAATAACAAGCTTCAAACAAATACATCCTCTTTATTATACAACTTCCTTAAATCACATCTTCATAATTTCTATCCTGGAAGTATTATTAAAGAAGGAACAAAAAATAGCAAACCTCTCAAAGCAAGTTTTCACTATATCATTAGAACAATGGCAGAAGAAAGCCCTGATTTTCTCACTAGTTTTATTTACCAAAAAAACCCAACTATAAATAAAAAAACCAAAATACCATTTGAAATCCGTGAAAAGACACTTAAACTTCTAATTCACAAATTCACAACTATTCTTTTTACTAAACTTAACTATGCTGAAATATTTGCATCTGCAGCTACAATTCCTCCTTATAAGCCAGAAAATAGACTTCAATTCTGCCTGAACTTAGCACGTATACATCTTTATTTATCTGAGAACTATCAAGCAATCAACTATAACAAATTTGCAGAAGATTTAAATCTTTAGCTTAAAACATACAATCTTTATCCATACAGTATAACCCCGCAATAGTCACATTCGCATTAGTCACAATCTTGCTATAGTCACCTTAATTTTTCTATTTAATTATATATACTACATATAAATTTTAGCTCGCTTTAGTTACAATCTCGCAATGGGCACATAGAAAGTCTAATTTTGGCATGTGACTATTGCGAGTTTAGACTGTATACAGTTTCTACAGATAAAACAGAAAGATACCTTACAATTAAGCATGACAACAAATTTAACATTAACCTTCTTTTTAACATTCCTAAATCTTTATTTCTTAAAAATTTCTCCATTTCTTCACTCAACAACTTCCTTGATTATTTTAAAGAATGGTTCAAACAATTTTTCCCTATTTACAATCATCAATTTACTAATTCACTAGATAAAGAACAAACCTTCAATACCCTTAAAAAGGAAATAAGAAAAAAATTTATTTTTCAACTTAGAAATCTTCTACCTATTAAATTTATCTTCCATGAACCATATAGTTTTCAAGAAAGGCGTAATGAATGCTTTCGCTCTATCAATTATCATATCCTTAACTGCAAACACACAGACTGCACATTTATAAATGAAAATCACCAACATGATACATCTAAACTATTCAAGCACATACTCGATAACTAATTTGAATCCTTTCCAAAAAAGACTTTTAATATAGAAGACCTTCATATTGATGAATCAATATTTTATACAAATAGTGAACACAAAGCAGGGATGATGATTTTATGCAATTCGCATAAAACCGCATAATCTGCATAATATGATTGAAAATGCATAATACGTTAGATTTGCCACATAATACTGCATAAAGTATGTTGCCATTAAGTAATTTTTGCATAATTAACTCTTTATGTACAATTCTGAAAAGTTCCGAATAGAAAATCAATCAACACAAATTACGAGCAAGGTCGAGAAAAAAAATTTGAGGAAGTTCCAAAGTATTCCGAATGCTGGTCCATACTAAAACTCTACAAAACTTAGCATAATTGTGCATAAAATGTGAATTTTGGATGCAGAATAGCACATAATTATATAAAAATGTATGTGCATCAAGGCGCATAATTTATTTTTGTTGTATGCATAATTAATGGTTTGTTGCCGCATAAAATCATCATCCCTGGCACAAAGCTAAATTTGACAAACCTTTTCCAATGAAACTTCTTGATAAACTTGTATATGAAGCTGAAGCACTTTATTGTGCAGACAATTTAGCAGAAACAAGAGAAAGTTGTCGAAATGCCTTCTTCTATAAATAGTTAATATTATATCAGCAAGTTGCTGCACAAAACCATAATATTAACAACCTTAACAAAGAATCAGCTATTGATAAAGTTACCAATGAAATTATCGATACAGACTTTCTAGCACAAATAATTACCTATTTCGATCTAATTAAAGATAAGCAACCATCCTTTTTACAAATAGTCAAATTTCATAAAACAAATGCATACCCTGAGGCTGAAAAACTTCTGATTACAAAATTTAATATCAACTTTCAAATTCCATCCTTAATTAAAGAATCTCTCTTTTTGAGAGAAACTCCTTTTCAGTAATACTGTCTTCTACAAACCCCATAGATGCAGCCACCACTTCACTAAAAGATACATCCTTAGTAGTTAGTGAAGAAAATGATGTAAGTAGGCAGGTGGTAAAGCCTATTTACCCGGAAGATTTAGATAATGACAGTTTTCTAACGTTTAATTAGAGGATCTCTGAATCTTGCAGAGCCGTGCAAGCCAGGCATATGGTAAGCACTGTAGAAGATAATACACCCAATATCTCAGAACCCATATCATCATCTCCCTCTGAGATATTACTCTCTAACATTAACAACAATTTAATACCAACTTATTCTGGCGATGAACTGCTACCAGATGAAACTGACACTACTACTACTGATTCTGATACAACTTCTTTGGCAGAGGAAACTTCTACAAACCTAAACTCAGATATTTCTGGAACATACGATCCACAAGCATATTATAACAAATTCCTTTATCATCACAGATTACAAACCCTTCCCTCACCACAAACTGTAGGTTTGTTTTTAGAATATATCCAAGAAAACTACCCTATGTACTACTCCAATCAATATATTAGAATTTCAATAAAACCTCACCCACGAATTAGTTACTATTTCATGGAAGCACATATTTATTTGCCATATAAAGATTTTATGCCAGGCCACTTCTTTTTACTCTTTGACGATTTATATGTATTTTACAAACTCGAACTCAAATTATCTACTAGTTCCGACTTAAGCTCCAGTCATAATAACTACTTTCAATTACCAACTTTTATTGATGACTTCTTTTACCCCACACCTTTTACTACTCCACTACCTAGTGATAGCTCACTAATTACAAATACCAACTCTCCATCTACACAAGCTTCTTCTGAGTTCTATACAGAATCAGAAATAATAGAGGAATCAGTAATTACTAATAACCATATAGCAAACAATAACCATCCAATAACTACTAACAACTATATATCAAACAACAACCATACTCTACAACTTAATATTGCTATCCACAATGTCCAGGGTTACAATACAATTACCAAGCAGCAACTTTGGGAGAAATACTGTTTATATCATAATTTACACATTACTGGTATTACAGAGACCAAAATCTCATCTAACAAATCTAACAAATTTCTTAACACAAATCACTTCACCTATTACTGGTCTAGCTTAGACAACTCTGCAGAGGGCACTGCAATTATGCTACACAACTCTATTAAATCTCATGTTTATAAAATACTAAGCAATCCTGGAGGTGCCATTGCTATTGATCTCTATTTTAAACATGACTTTAAATTTAGAATTATCTCTATATACCTCTCATCCACAAATCAAATCTACAGAAATAATACTCAACAGGCTACAATTTAATGGATTCAGCAAGCTTTATCATCCAATATTCATCCCATTATCCTATGAGACTTTAATGCATCATCTACTTTCTCAACATCTAATATAGCCAAAACTCAAATCTTTTCTTTCCTTCACAACAACAATATGTATGACCTTGCTGATCATACTAATAACTTGGAACACACTTGGACAAGTAGTCGATACTCTAGCAGAATTGACTATATTTGGGCTCATGATTCAATAATTCCTTTTCTAACAAAATTTTCAACTCATAGTTCAATTGCATCTACTAATAGCGATCATTTAATTTTGCTTTCTCAATGGGGTTTTCCTTTTGCTCTATCTAACAAACTTCAATACAAAACTAGAAGCAAAAGCAGAGTCTTTAACTACAAAGCAATGACCAAGGAAACTTGGGAAGAATTTTCAAATCAAATTAATTACAATCTTAGTACCTATAATATACCCTCTACCTCCCATACTGATAGCTCTCTAGAAAAGCTATAGCATCAAATCCAAACTAGTATTATTCAGGCAGCAGTTCAAATCATCCCTAACAAAAAATTCATAGTCCGCAACTTTTATCACACATTTACACCCAAGTCAACAGAGCTGCATAATGATCTTAAAACAATTGGCAGTATCATATATCAAACTAAAAACCTTATGCATAATAACATGCCTATTCCATCTGATCTTAATAACAAAATTCAATATATTAACCAAAAACACAATTTTCAAATTAATCTCACACCCTCTAACAAACAATATTTAGCACAATGAATCTTAGATACAAAACAGATCTGGAAAACTTTATATAATGCTCGCAATCTTGAAAATGCAAAATTTCTAAGAGAATACATCAATACTGCTATCTCTAACAGATGTGATAGACTTCTTACCAACCCTACCAAAAAGATCAATAGCATTCTCAACCGCCATACAGATCCTGTTTATTTTGATAATATCAAAACAAACAATGATCTAATTACAGACCCTATACAAATTAAAAGCCATATACAACAATACTTTCAATAATGGACTTCATACAGGCCTTACAACCAAGAAATTTTTAATCAGCAATAGTATAATACTACTTACTACTACAATCTGTAAACCCTCAATAGTACTTCACTGCACTTGATCCTATAACATTAGAAGAAATAACATGTACCATTAATCAACTACCTAACAATAAGGCATGTGGACCATCTGGAATTAGCTATGAAATGCTAAAAAATATTGGTCCTAATGCACTATTAGCTATTACTACTCTTTTTAACAAATGCTTATCTACTGGACATATTACCAAACAATGGAAAGATGGTCGCATTTTTCCAATTTCAAAAAAACAAACATTTGATGGCAATTTACACAATACTTGACCTATTAGCCTCATTAAACATATTAAAAAAGTTTATACTAAAATTCTTACCAATCGTCTCAATAGCATATTTACAAAACACAAAATTTTAAATCCTCATAACTATATTGCTTTAACTGGCAATAGTACTAACATTCCTATTCATATACTTAATAAATTTATTAAGGATGCTAAATACAACAAAAGGGAAATATGGATACTATCACAGGATATGAGCAAAGCTTATGATTCTGTAAACTTAGACCTTTTTACTAAAGCACTTTATAGAATCCAAATGCCATCTCAGCTTATTTAAATTCTTACTAATCTTCTCACTAATCGTCTAACCAAGTCATAACAAACTTTGGACTTACACTACCTTACCCTGTAAAAGATGGAATAGATCAAGGAAAAACAATTACTCCACTCTTTTGGCGCATCTATTATAATTCTCTTATTCACAAAATATCTACATCCTATTCAGGATATACAACCTCAACTACCTGGACATCTCATATACTACAAACTAACTCACATAAAATGCAAATTTCAGCATCAGTTTTAGCATATATGGATGATACCCTATGGCTTGCCCAATCTTTCCAACAACTGCAACAAATTTTACAAATAGCTGAATCCTTTTACACAATGGCACAAATACAAGTTAATCCGCAAAAATCTATGCTCACATCTAATACTAAACATGTACTACAATTACTCTTTATGAACTCTACTATTTCTGTCCAGCCACCAAATGTGCCTTTTAAATTTCTAGGATGCTAGTTCACAGCAAATCTTAAGTATAATATACAATCTAAATTAATCCTTCAAGAAATTTTTGACTTGGCCAATATATTACAAACTAAACAAATTACGGACAAACAGGCTGCTTATATCATTAATACTGTATTATTACCTATTTTAGAATATCGCATTCACAATATAGTCCTTTTACAAACTACATGCAATAAAATCTTGTCCAAATACTTAACAATTGCAAAACACAAAGCCAAACTCCCTAGAACAACACCTAATAGTACTATGTTTAACCATAATATATATGTCATCAAAAATATCTGGGATATTCAGCTTCAGCATCATATTTCTAATTTCCTTAGTAGACTTAATAACCAAGACCTTCTTGGTACAAGCACACATATTAGACTACAACAACTACAAAACAATCTTTGGTCTACTATTAATATTCTTGCACACCCTAATCCAATAATTGATGGACCCAACAAAAATACTACAAATTTTAAAATCATACAACTATTAAAACATCTAAATCTTACAATTACAATCAATCCCAAACTTTCATTAAAACATACTATTAACCACCCTTACAAACTATTAGAAGATATTCTTAATACACATTTACTTTATTCAATATTCAAACAACAATTACGAAAAAAAGAATTCTGTACATAGAACAACTAACTTCAGCTAACAATTCTACACTCCTAGCTTGGCAACACATTTCACCAAGAGTAAATTATTTACCAACTGGCAAATGCCAAAAATGGTTTTCCATATTGGAAAATACTATTTTGGCTAATCATACTACTCGAACCATACAGTCAAACTTACAACTACCTTCAGTTAACTCTCTAGCTTTTAATACTGGCCATTATACTACTAAATCTAATACTTGGCTAATTACATATCTTGATAACAATATTATTATTGGCAAAGCCCGCAGATTTAACCCAGACTCTAATACTATTTCAATTACACACTGGCTACCAAACTTCAACCACCAGATATTACCTGTACACCTTGCTTGGGATGCAACTTTAATTCCTTTCATATTCAAAATTATTGCACCTTTAATATTTCTGCTACTTTATCTACCAAATTTCTAGGAAGAAAAAACTATACTTCATCCTCTAACAAACTAAACCTTCATGCAAATTACCTTGATCTTTTATACTCAATTGCTCTTCATAATCCAAGCTATATCCCATCATCACCAACTATTCCAATATATAATAATCCAATCTATGAAATATTTACTACAAACCAAGCCTCCAAGCTACTTTACCAACTTGCTTTAACTAACTCTACTCAATCTGAATTTATATTCTATACTGATGGATTGGTTAAAAATATTTCAACAGTGCAATGCACTATGGGCATTGAATTTACACAAATTGCTAATAACCAAACAATCCAAAATTTTATAGCCCAAATTCAATTTTGGCCATCATCATACAAAACTGAGCTAGTGTCAATACTCTCTGCTTTAGACATGCCTATAGCACGGTACCATTCACATTTATACAGACTCACAATCAATTATTTCTAAATATTTTAAACTTATATCTAAACCACTCACTATCTGCTCACAAAATCTTTTTTTATAACTACTGGCCAATTTGGCACATACTTCTTAATCTTATCAAATCATATTTATATCAACTACATTTACACAAAGTAAGAGCACATAGTAATAATATATACAATAATATAGCTAATAACTTAGCACAACAACACTCGTCAGCACCTGTCCTCTAACTTAACTACAACAATATCTATAATCCTTTATTTGCACTTCAATATAAACAATACTATATAGAACAACCTACTCGACGTACAATTAAAAATAACTGTAATGCTCATACAATTTCAATATGGTCATCTCAACACCATATGGAAACCATTATACCAATATTACACCAAATTGATTGGAATGCTACGTGGCTTTTCCTAAACAACAATTATAAAAGATCATACAACTATACTAACTTTCAACTAAACAATTCCAAAACATTTCGCATTAAAAACCTTCTTAATATTTTACCTACTCTAGCACATTTACACCATCTCTACCCTACTACATTTAACAACAACTTATGTATCACCTGTAACAAACATGAACAAAATCACCATTGGTTAATTTGCTCCAATAACAGTATATTGCTTTCTATTATTCAACAAGCAATAAAAGATACTTTTATACAACAAGTATTAGATATCTCAGTTACAGAACTATCTGCACTACATTATAACTTAATTCATCAATATTGTCTCTCTTTTATACAACCACCAACTTCTATCTCTCCTTCAATTTATTCAACATTACAAGGTTTCATCCCTATACCAATTATTAATACTATTACTCAAACTAACACTTCTTACAAAATTGCAACACAACTTACTATTACTTTACTAACAAAAATATCACAAAATATACACAATCAATTATGGAAACCTTATTGTACCAAATTAGCAAACTGGAAAAAAACCAATAATATTCAACCACAACATACTACTCAATTATTCTATACCCGTACCCCTATACTTATAGTTGTATCTGTGGCATGCCTGATCAGCAACACAATGATATTAATAACAGGTGCTCTTCTGTTGAACTTGCAATCCAGAAAATTGAAATTTGGTTATATAACTGGATCAATTTTAGTACCCTACAAACTCTATTTTACATATTCAAATCTAGGTGAGTTTTAACCACTCTAGTAGGTTTATGTTGCAGATTAGCTAAGTAGTATTACTATTTACAGTCTGAGTCTTGATTCTTGTAAATATACGTAATTTGTAATTCATAAAACCCCTAGAGGTTTTATTCTCAAATTATTAATAAAGACAGAGGCAAAACCTCACCTTAATACCAAAAAAAATAAAATAAAATAAATAATATAATATAATAATATAATAATAAAATAATATAATAAAAATATACTAGAAATTACATTCAAGAAACTAATTCTAAAACTCGTTCTATAACATTTCTGTCTCCTTTAAGAATGAGTACTGCGAATTCTAATTTCATCCAAGAGCGTAGAAAAATTTTCTTCACTTAATTTTTCCAAGTTAGTGTAAGTTATGTCCATAGTGGAGTAGAGAATAGTCAATCCACAAATTTGGAGTAGTTGGAAAATTCGGTTGGTTACATTTCCATACTTATGAAGCTTGTCGAGATCCTAAGCTTTCTTTTAGAGTGTTTCATAACTTTTAGGTCTTTTTCTTGGTCTTGTTATTTATCTTTAGTTGTTCCAGATAATAATAGGCTTCAAGGACTCTAACTTGGAGTTTTTTATGTTTTCCATAGCTCTCTATTCTGAGTCGAGTGAGTATGTCTTGTAACTTCTCTGAGTTAGTATTTTCAGTTAATGGATCTCTTCAGAAGTATGTCCGATTTCTGGTTTCTGTTAAGTCATCAATTAGTTTATTTAAGGTGGTCTTTTCTGGTTCTTTTTGGTTATCATTTTCTGGTTTAGAAGGGATGTTGTGTTTTCTTCAATGGACTCCAATAGAGGGTCAATTGTACTATCTTCTGGTTCTAACTATAAATTTTCTTGAGTAGGTTCTGTTGAGAAAATATAGTTTTCAAGATTTGGTTCAGGTAAAGGATCATTCTGGATCTGAGTTTCATTTCCTGTAGGAAATTGTAAAGAGAGCAAAACTTCTTTTCCATTAGTTATAATAACATTATTCAGAGTAATTCCCAAACTATGATTTTGTGATAAGGGGTCTAAATTCCAATGCGTAATAAATTCAGCAAGGGTAAATAAGGTTTGGGGTTGAAGTGTTAAAGTTTCTATAAAGACAATTAAAGTTTTGTTCCTTGAGAGAAAAAGGAAAAGGAGAAATATTTTTAAAAATTGTAATATTGGAATAAAGGTGGCTAATCTAATAATAAAAATATTGTTGTATATGGTAAATAAAAATAAAACCAGATAATTGTTTTGTAATGTCTATTATGTTCGTAATGGCTATCATGTGATCAAAAATTCGTAACATAAATCACGTGACTAAAAATCTTCTTGTAAATCAAAAATGCCGTCAAGTCGATTTGCGCGTTCTGGAGGCATTTTGGTACTAAGAAAAGATTCAGAATCTTCCGATGGGTATAAAGTCAAAATTTCAGCACAATCAGAGCAATATTGTTCGACGTTACTTAGTAGCAAACTTTCTATGAATTCAAAAATCTGATTTCTATATATTATTATTACTTCTAATTTTTAAATAAAATGGGGTAACTTAGATTCAAGAAAAAAATTGTTTGTTGTACACTATAAATTAAGGGGTTAACGCTGTGTTTCCTTCTGTTTTAAGAATTTTTCTCCGGAAATTCTAAATGACAATTATAGGTTGCCAATCTTGTTTCTCATAGTACTTAACAAGACGATAACTATTGTAGACTGCTTTAATGTTTTTCTATCCATTGTACACAGTTTATGGGTGCCATCATTTAATTTTTCCTTAATAACAAATGGTTCTATTTTTTCTCTTCAAATTTTGCAGAGCGAGAGGCTTCTATGTCTTTTTTTTGTACCCAAACTTTGTCACCAATTTCAAATTCTTCTTTATATATTCTTGAGTCAAATCTAAGTTTCTGTTTCTTTTGGGATTTAATTGTATTCTCTTTGGCCGCATTATGTTGGTATAGTTCTATTAATTCAAAGGCTCTTTGTAATATACCGTCTTCTAATGATATTTTTTTATCTGAGTCAACTGGGTCTACAGAAATAACAGTTTCAATAGGTAGGATAGCTTGTCTACCATATACCAAGTGGAAAGGGGTATATCCAGTGATTGCATGTCTCTTAGTTCTAAATGCAAACAGTACAGCAGATATGTTAAGGTCCCAATCTTCAATATTTTCTGTGAATTTGCAAGAGAATTGCAAAGTGTTCTATTTAATCTTTCAATCATTCCATTGGTCTGTGGATGGTAAGATGAGGAGAATATATGTTTTATTAAAAACTTTTTACACAATATTCTAACAACTTTACTAGTGAAGTTCTTTCCATTATCAGAAAGAATAATCTTAAGGACTCCATGTCTGCAAACAATTTCTTCAAAAATGAATTTTGCTAGGGTTTCTGCACCTGATCTGGTACAGCTTTAGCTTCAGGCCAGCGAGTAAGATAATCAGTTGCAACAATAATATAGCGATTGTTGCGAGCAGTTATTGGTAAAGGTCCTACTAGGTCTATGCCTATTCTTTCAAAGGCTCTTCCAACTTGGATAGGGTGGAGAGGTTCTTTTCTTTTGCTTTTGACTCATTTTTGGCAGACTTCATATGAGCAAACATAATTTTGAACATCTTTGTATATTTGGTTCCAATAGTATCGTTCAGATATTTTATAATATATAGCATCTGTTCCTAAATGTCTGGCAGTAGGATGGCTATGCATCATATACAAAATTGGTTCAACTTCAGTCCATTTGATTACTCTAATAGGTTTGTCTAAGTCTTTTTGATTCTTTTTATACAATAATTTGTCCTTTACTCTATAATGTCTAGATTGGTTAATAATTGTCCGTTTTTCATTGTCCGTTAAGTTAGAGGGGAGTGCGTCTGTTTCCAAGTACGTTATTAAATTTTGGTATTGGTTCAAATTCATGTAACAGCAGTAGTAGAGGAGTGTGTCTGATAGCGTCTCGAAATTTGTCCTTCTCTTCCCTATTAAAGCGACCTCAAGGTCCCCCAAACTGGGTCAGTAATCGTGAAAGAGCATCAACATTCGAATGTATTCTTCCAGATTTATGTACATTTGTGAAATGATAAGGTTGGAGTTTCATTATCCATTGGCCTAAGCGTCCTTTTGGTTGCGAAAATTTTAACCATTTGAGAGCAGAGTAGTTGGTAGCCAGTGTGAAGTGACTTGTACCAAAATATTTGTAGAAGTGTTCAATTGCCCATACTATAGTAGCACATTCTAATTCAGTTGCTCCATAGTTCATTTTTTCTCTTTTTAGACTTTTACTAGCATAAGCGATAGGATGTTCCTTTTTATCATCTGATATTTGACTGAGAGTGGCTCCAAATCCGGTGTAGAAAGCGTCAGTAGCCAGAATAAATTCTTTTTTGTAGTCTGAGTAGATAAGGATAGGAGCAGTAGTAAGTCAGTGCTTGAGTTCATCAAAGGCTTTTTGACATTGGTTATTCCATTTATAAGTATTGTCCTTATGTAGCAATTGATTAAGAGGGTAGCACTAGAGGAGAAATGTTTTATAAATTGTTAGTAATATCTAGCAAGGCCTAGGAATGAGCGAGCTGGGTAACACTTTTTGGAGGTTGGATTTTCTGAACAGCAATTATCTTGTCTGGGTCTGGGGAGATTCCTTTTTCTTCTATTATATGTCCTAAGAAAGGTAGGCATTTTATCCAAAAATTACATTTTTCAATATTTAACTTCAATCCTGCTTCACGTATCCTAGTAAATACTTCTTTTAGATGTTTAATATGATCATCAAATGTTCGTAAGAAGACATTAGTATCATCCCAGTATACTACTACATATTTATAAGCTATGCCTTTGTAAACTTTATTCATGAGGCGTTGAAAGGTAGCAGGAGCATTATATAGTCCAAAGGGCATGACATTGAACTTGTAGATTCCATATTTAGTGATGAAAGCAGTTTTCTCTCTATCTTCTAGGTGTACTTTTACTTGCTAGTATCTACTTATAAGATCAAGGGTGAAAAAATAGGTAGCTCCCGCAAGTGAGTCAAGCATTTTATCTATTAGGGATAGAGGATATTGGTCCTTTTTGGTAACAGCATTGAGTTTTCAGTAGTAAACACAAAATCTTTTCTTTCCATTTTTCTTTGTTACCAATACAACAGGAGAGGCCAAAGGGCTAAAGGACTCTTTTATTAACTTGTTATCCAACATTCATTTACCTCTTCATTAATAAAGGTTTGCTCAGTAAGAGGTACTATATAAGGTCAAGAACTGATAGGAGGTATATCGTTAGTAAAAATTCTATGGGTTACTAGGTCAGTTCTACCTAGTTGGGTCATATCTTTTGCAAAAAGGTCAGCAAATTCAAAAAGCAGTTGTCAGAATTGGGCTCCTTGATGAGTAGCTAAGGGTCCTACTTTTGGTTTAATTTCCTGAGTTACAGTATAAATTTCTCGTATAATTCTGGGTCTAGAATTCTCTATATCTTCAAGTAGTTTTTGATCTTGCTCAGGATAACTCAAAAATTTTGAGCATCACTATTGTTAAGATGGAATACAGGAGTGGTAAAAGAAGAGGATTCATTATACAAATTCCTTTGTCGATAATAGAAGGTTTCAAAGTAACTAACTCGAGCTTGTAGTTCCTTTATGGTCTGGCCCTGGCATTCAAAAGTTTTGGCCTGTTCCTATAATAGAGCAATGATTTGGGCCTGTTGCCTGATCAGTTTCTGAAGGAGAAGAATTAGGTCTGTAGGTTCTAAAATTGCTAGTGCAGTTTTTATGGGTACAACAACAGGTGATCCTAGTGTTGGAGAGGTTGGAGGAGACAGAACTTCTGGGTCTGGACGAGTATGAAGTGCTTCATAACATTCCTCACAATAGGAGTCAAATTGTTCTAACTCAGTGTTCTTTTTACAGAGTCCAACAGTTCCTTGGAAATTTTTTTGCAAATTTTCTATAGCTTTCCTTTGATCAAAGTCTGGGTGACTAGTGTCAAAAGATTCTTCTAAAATTCTTTGTAGAGTTTCTTCATCAGTTTCACTCAATTGTATTTGAGAGGTTCTCATGATAACATTGACTTCATCATAGATATAGTCTTGGTTGGATTGATTAGCTATTTGGGGTTCAAGAGTAGGCGAGGTCTTTATCACTTTCTCCAATCTGTATCTGGACAAGTCGATAAATTTGGCTTTGGTTAAGGTCATATACATGTCCAGCATTTCTTGTGGATTCGATATAGTATCATAAGCAAGTCCATAAGTTGTAGTTGGGATTCCATTCTACATCCTGGGCAGCTTTATAAGCATACAAACATTCAAGGTTGCAGAACTGAGTATCTTTCAGATGGAGTTTAGTTTAATCATCTTGGATTTAATGCCTTGCTCTTTACAGAGCTTACATTCTGTTAGTGTTCCTCAGCCTTTACCATTAGTAAAGAACTCAATACTTCGAGGGTCATCCTGGTTTAGAGCATAATGGAAATCATTCTAACATCCTTTGCAAACTAAGGTTTGCTCCAGAGGCCTGATTTCTTCTGGTCTTTTGGGCACCTTGCATTTACAGCAATGGTTAATTCTAAAAGTAGAAAAATTGGATAGCTGATTGGCATTTACTTCCTGAGGTTGACAACCATATTGGTAACTTTGGTTTTCAAGAATCTGGGTCATTTGGAGCAGTTGGCTCCAAGTGTCCATATTCTCTACACTGATAGCATAGATTATCAGGGCAGTCCTTATACATGTGGCCAGGTTGAGAGCAGGTTTTACAAATATTTCTTTTGGGCTTGCTTTGGGTAGTATGCAGCAAGGTGTCCGTAATAATAGCAATGATAACATTCATTGTTAGGGCAGTCAGCATAAAGATGATTGTAAAAGTAACAGTGTCCACATTTCCGTTTAGTAAAGGAGGCACTGGGTCTGGATCTGTGAGTAACTATTGTCCAATTATCGGGTTCGATGTCTACTATATAGGCTTCTTTTGAACAAAAGTACTCTTGCTCAAACTTTTCTAATTCCTTTTTATCAGTGATAGTAGGTTGGGCAGACAAAGGTTAATCGTGCTCATAGGTTGTAGGTACATGAATTTTCTTTTTATTCCACCTGAGTGAATAAGCTTTGTTTGTCCAACTATAACTGGCATCCACTTTCTGTGACTTTTCATTACCTAGAAGTAATGAGTAAGAAGTAGCATTCATTACTTCAACATCCATAGGAATAGTGGTTCTTTCAATTTCAATAGGTAGGTTTTTAATTATACCTAGGGGTCAGACAGAAGGTCCAGTAGCAGAGAAAATAAGACTAGAGAAAGGTGCTTCTATTTTTAATCCAAGTTCTCTTACAACTTGGCTAGAAATCATATTGACAGCAGCACCACTGTCAATTACAGCATGATAGAGCTTTCCATTAAGTTTATATTGCACTTAACAGGAGTTGTATAGGTAGGTGTCTGGGTCTGAGTAGTTTTGGATTCTTCAATCAAAAGGTTAGAGAGAGCAATTCTAATAGTTTTATTAGCCAAGAAAGCTTCAAATTGTTCATAGGTATAATCATTGCTAGTGTTGAGGATATAAACATCACGAGGATAGGGTGTAGAAGATCAATTTCGAGATCTGGATCAATTAGAAGAGCGATAGCTTTGGTTATTCCTGTATCTATCTCGGAACTGACTTCAGCTCCTGGATGGTTATATCCAGAGGGATTATAATTTTTATTACTGGATTGGCTTTTGTTTCTGGATCTGGATCGGTCATAAGATCAGTTATTCCTAGAGAAGTAATTACTGCTTCTACCATGAGATTGGTATCATTGGGAATCCTTTTTATTATCCTGGTATTGAGTATGGTAATTTCGAATTAAAGTCCTTTTTGACCACAATAATAACATTTGGCATTTCCAACATTAGATCGGGGTCAGTCCTTACTTTGGTCAGTATAGTAGGCAGGAGTAGGAGTAGGAGGAGTAGCTTGTTTTTTAGCGAGATTTATGCTAAGTTTGGCAATCTGTTCAGTAAGGAATTTAATAGCTTGGTTGGCATCATTGGTGTTATATGCAGAGGCCATTATTTGACAATTTTCCATTTTCTGGCTTCAGTAATAGCATCATCCAATTCAGCAGGTTCGGCAGCTTGGACATTCATGGCATATTCAAATCATAGTCCTTGAATAAAGAATTGAATCCTAACAGCTTTGGGGAAAGCACTAGTAGGATCTACTCGTCCTTTGAGGTGTTTGAAGCGGCTAATATAGGTATCAACTGTATTTACGCCTTGTTTAATTTCAAATAATTGTTTTTGCTAGGTAGCTTTTTGTTTAGTAGTACTAAACTTGTCTCTGAAAAGATGGGCAAAACTATAGATATGTACGTCATCAACTTCTCGATCATGTTGAAGATGATAAAAATGAGTTGGGGCATATTCAAAACTTGCAAGCCATTCTTGAGCATTATCCTTCATGTAAGCACAGGTGAGTTCTAATTGTCGAGCAGGGCTCCAGTAGTTAGCCTTGGCAGCTCTTTCAAATTCTTTCAGCCACGTTACAGGGTCCTGGGTCCCATCACCTTGATAGAAGTCAATTTTAAGAAGTGTTTTTTCACTACACCTTCCAAGAGCATTGGCGAGAGTAGTCATTGCTTCAGCAGCAGCAGTTAAAGCATCTTAGCCATGTTTCTTTCAGGTTCTAGTTCTTCTATAGTTTCTTCTGATTCAGGTTCTGAGAGTACTTCTTCTGCTGGTTTTTCTGCTTGATAATTTACTTCTTCTTGTATTCCTTCTAATTCGTCTAATATTCCCAGTAAATTTATTTCTTCAAAATTTACTCTTCTTAAATTTATTTCTTCTTCAGGAAGTACTTGCTCTACAATTCCTTGGTCTGGGTAAGCTCCAATAAGTTGAGGTTGAACAAATTCTAGTTGGGGTTCAAGTGTTTGGCGTTGGCGTTGAAGAGGAGGAGTGTGTAAAGGAGTAGTATTAGGTGCAAATTGGTTTTCAAAATAAAATTCGTTAACTATTTGTGGTTGAGGAGTAGTTGTAGGTTGAGATGTGCGTTGAAAATAGGTATAAGAATTAAGGTTCTGAATAAGTCGAGCAACTCGGTTTGGAGAATGAGTACTAGGGCGCATTGTATCTTGATTCTCTGAAAGCTAGTTACCCTCCAACTCATTTTACTGACCCCATATCCCCAACAGAATGTTTCATTTACAGCACTTTTTGTTGACAAAATCTTTTTCTGACTTACCATGTTTTCGATATCCTCTTTCTTTGACAAGACATATTTTCGAAAAGACATTTTACAAACATGATGTATTTCAGAAAGAATATTTTTTTGACGTTATATATTTCCAACATCTCTTTTCTGACAGGATCTTTCCCTGAAAAGAAATTTCCCTGACAAGAAGTTTCCTCGACAAGAAATCGCACTGAATTTTATATATAACTTTAGAAATTTTAAAAAATATAAAGTTGCTGAAATTTGGGTTAGAGTTTGAGTTAATATATTGATTGTATTAATCATAATGGAGTGGCAATTATTTCACCGACAATCGCTTCACCGACATAATATTACATCGACAAATATTCACCGACAAGTTCATTTTACTGACTGTTTATTTTACCGAAGCTCATTTTACCGACAAAGTAATTCTGTTAGGGTCAGGGTTAGGGTTAGAGTAGAATTATAGTTAAAATTAGTGTGCTTTTAAACTTGTCTGTAAAATGAGTTTCGGTGAAACAAGCTGTCAGTAAAATGAACTTCTCGAAGAATATTTGTCGGTGAAATGTTATGTTGGTGAAGTGATTGTTGGCGAAATAATACAGACCCGTATTAATGTGACCTATATTTAGTTTGGTATCATTTTTCACATATATACGTATGCACATACCTTTTGTAAATTATAAAGTTACTGTTACACTATAGTAATTGCTTGGTATCACAATTTGTGTATTTACTGATATTTGTCTTATTTTGAGTTGACAAAAGTTAGCAGATCAAAAAGATTGTCAAGCAGGGATACACCAGAATTCCGGTCTGATCCAAGGACATAATCACTAGTCCTAATTGAGTAAACAGATAAGATAATAGCATGTGAATGGCACATAAAAATCAGGGAAGTTTTATTATTGTCAAGTTTATTTGAAATCTCAATTAATAGCTTATTTTGGTCATTCATGGGATTGCTAACTATGGTTTTATTGCTAGAAGCACAATGACCAGAACAAGTTAGCACTGACTATCTATAGAGGCCCTATACCCTTCTGTCCCATTTAGAATCCTGCTATATTGTGACAACATAAAATTTCATATCAAAGCTGCCTTGCTTCTTGTAGTGCAGGAGATCACCAGCTTATACCCGCATTATGAATTCAGCTAATAACAGTGATACCTGATGCAATTACAGTTGCTATTCTTGGAAGTATATCTTGTTTCAGTTTATACATCAATTGCATTGATGTACGCTGCATATTAGGCCACACAAAATTAATTTTTCATTTTGCATAACCCGCCGACCTAGTTTTTCCAAAAAAAAATTTTTTTTAAATTCCTATTGCGCCAATTATTCCATTTTTTTCTATTTAATTTTTTCTCCAGTGTCACCTGATGATGTCCTTAATTTCTGGAATTACCTGATAGGTCCGGTAAAAAAAACAAAATTTTCTGATTCCATGTTATGTTAACCGAAGAATTAACTTTGCATGACCTTAGATGTGAACATGAATTAATTTAGGCCATGCAAAGTTAATTTTTTTTTTTATTAGAAAAAAATATAAAATAAAATTCTGGCCTCACAACCGGAATTTTGAAACACTAGGTTATGCAAAATGAAAAATTAACTTTGCGTGGCCTTATCAATATAAAATTAGATGCTTCCAATTGACAATGTGTCGTACGTGTACAATACTTTTTGTATTGTAAATTCTGGATTAATGTAGATCAGAACTTGGTTAAAACTTGTTAGGTCAACTGTGAAGCTAGTTATATTAACAAAAGTAGAAGTTGATCTAAGGAGCTTGTTAAAAAATAACAATACAACTATACAATTATTATTGCAAGATTAGACAACTTTATGGAGATTATTTGCTATTTAGCTTTTTATGGGCTGTGTTATAATAAATTCCGAATATCTTATTAAATTTAAGTAATTTCTAGTTAATATGGTAATTGATACAAATAATCAGTATAGTAAAATAGAAGAGTATTATCTTGTTCTAAGTATGCTAGAATGAGAAAGAATGATTTAATTAGTATAGAAATTTTTAATGATATTTTTCTTTGGAGGAGAGTTCTTTTTCTCTTTTCATCACTTGCCTTGTAGTGAAAACTGGCTTTATTTTTCTTTCCCACTCTTGCTCATTGTGCAATAACTTGACAATTTAAAGCGGCTACTAAAGAAGTACAAAGCTTTATTTTAGTAATGTTTGGGCTAAATGGCCATGCTAATTTGTAAAATTATCATATTATTTATCTTGCAATAAACTATAGAAATTCAGTTAGTCTTAATTGTAATATTATTTGTCGGTAAGATAACTGTCGATAAAATGATACAAATCTAAGAAGCAGGTTAAGATATCATATAAAACAATGAATACTTAATTTTGGAAACTGCTTCAAATTCGTGAAAGACTAACTAAATTTCTATAGTTTTTGAAAATAAATAATATGTAATTTTTACGAATATGAATTTATTAACTTTTTTTATCTTCTTAGTTGTAAGATTATATGTCGGTAAGATAATTGTCGATGAAATGATACAAATCTATGAAGCAGGCTAAATATTATATATGACAATGAATAATTATTTTTAAGTTGTTCTGAATTTGTAAAAGAAGATAAAGAAATTAATAAAATCAAAAAAACATGTGTTTAGAACAAATTAAGAAGTAAAACGAAAATACTTGCATTATATTATCTAGAACGTCTCAAAGATAAATAATTAATAACCATTAAAAGTAGTAGATTATATTAAAAGATATTAAGATTGTTTTATCAATCTAAAATATAAAAGAAGCATATTCGAATTAAAAAAATTATTGCATTGTGATAAAACAATTCTTTTTATAATACTTCTTTTACTATCCCGAGTTAAATTTTTTAAGATCCTTTGCACCTACTATTTACTATGAATCGTGAAGTATGTAAAACAGTTAATACTACACATAATAAACAAAAAATTGTAGTTCATGGATATTTGCTTGTAAAGGACAAAAATCGTGATGAATCTTTTTACTGGTGCTGTGAACATAGAGATTCTCGTAATTGTAAAGGAAGAGCGGTCACAACTTTAGAAGGCCAAATTCATATTTTAAAAAAGTTTAGTGAGCATAACCATGCTCCTGAACCAAGCCATGTTGATGTAATTCAAGCACTTAATAATATAAAGGAATTGGCATCCCAAACCCATGAGAAACCATCTCAAATAATTCATGATGCAACAATTGAGATGCCTGAGGATTCTTTTTATTATATGTCTAATAGTCAGGCATTGCACAAGCAAATTTCACATATTCAGCTTAGAAATCTGCCTTCTCAACCACAAACACTACAAGAAATAGATATTCCTATTCAATTACAAACAACTATAAGAGGAGAACGATTTTTAGCTAGGGAAATAGATATTGATAATGAAAAGATTATGATTTTTTGTACTAGTAATAACTTACTTCACCTTGAAGAAGCAAATTACTGGCTAATGGATGGAACATTCAAGACTGTGCCCACACTTTTTCGACAATTATATACTATTCATGCTCCAGTTGGAGGTGAAAGTAATTTCAGAGTTTTCCCTTTAGTCTATATTATAATGAAGAACCAATTAGAGAAAAGTTATAAACGTGTATTTCAAGAGTTATTAAACTTAAGCAAAGAAGCAGATTATAATTTAAGCCCACCTGTAATTATAACTGATTTTGAGCAATCAGTTATTAATGCTGTCCAATCTAAGTTTTCTAATTCTACTCATAAAGGTTGTTACTTTCATTTTTTCAAAATCTTTGGAAAAGAATCCAAGCTGAAGGATTAGCTATCGAATATGGTAGTAATGAAGCTTTTAGTCTTAGATTACGTCATTTAGCAGCACTTGCTTTTCTTCCACCTTTAGAGATTCCAGTTGCATTTGACACGATTAAGCCCATGATGCCTTCTAATACTACTGAAATTATTAATTATTTTGAAAACACTTACATCTATGGACGGATTCGACAACAGCTTCAAAATGAAGTTACAACCCGTAACCCACCTTTATTTCTCCATCGTTTTGGTCAGTACATGAATTGGTCGAAAATGGATTTCCTAGAACACAAAACTTAGTCGAAGGATGGCATAATAGATGGAACAATATTGTAGAAAAAATGCATCTTGGTACTTATACAATTATTAAGGAAATGTGCAAAGAGCAACAACAAGTTGATATGCAAATTGAACGTGTTTTGCGTGGTGAACCTCATCCAACTCAACAAAAATGCTTAATTGATTATGAAAGAAGAATTCTATCAGTTTTTAATAACCATGATACTTATACACTTGTTGACTTTTTAAGAGGTATTGCACATAATATTTCTTTGTGATTATGTAATATTAGAATCGTGATGAGAAAAAAAACAAATATTATAAGCTTTTTTAAGAGAAATTTCAAAAATAGCCCAAGCAAATTGATCTGTAGATAATATGCGTATAAATTTTTCTTTTTTATTTCTTGTTTCTTTTTCTTTTTTTATATATTATTTCATTTTATATTGGTAGTATTTTGACTTAAATCGTAGGAATTGTTTTATTTTATATTACTAGTATTTTTGACTTATATCATTGGTATTTTTTATTTCTTGTTTCCTTTTCTTTTATTCTTCTTTATTTTTTATTTCAAAAAAAAAATTTCTTTGTTATTATTTAGCCTACATATTATTTGCATATAGCAAAGATATTTACTGTAAATTTATCTCTTACAAAGATATAAAACATTGTAAGATTGAAGTAAGTATTTAGTGAGACGCTGGGCAGATATAAATGAGCTACGTAATTGGAAAAAAATTAAATATATAAAAATATTCACTGTTCTTAATAAAAACATGCTTATAATTTTTTCAAAAATAACAAAAGTTTTCACTTTTACAAATATTTGACTATCTTCAAGACTTTCACATTTGTATTAAGTTAACGATAGGTATATGCTAAGCCATTTGAGTAACTATCTTAAACAAATAGTACAACAGTAACTTGTATAATAAGAAAGAATAATATGTATGTGCATTTTAAATGATCCTGGATAGAATGTATAGACATGAGTTTATTATATGCAAATTTCCATGTGTTAAACTCATGGTAATTGCAATTCTATTAGACACGGATATACGGCCCAATAGTTCATTCACATGCAACTAGTGTTCAGACCTGAGTAGGTATCACCTGGGTCATCTGTGGGTTACCTACATAGGTTGGTTACAATAAATAAATGAAATTGTATTGTAATCAATACAAAAATTAAAAAAAGCAAAAATTGCGAAAAAGCAAAAATTGTGAAAAGCAAAAATTGTGAAAAAGTAAAAATTGCGATCGCATAAAACGGGGGGGGGTTTTTTTTAAGTCTTTTTTCAAATTTTGTGATATATATTTTTATGTTCTATGACTAATTATATATCAAACGGGCTTAAGAAATTTTTCAACCCTATTTTTTTTTTTTTTTTTTTAGAATTAGAAAAAAAAATTTTTTTATCATCCAGGTGACCCGTGTTACCACCCGCGGCAACTATCACAGGTAAATTAGTGACTTTCGCTACTAATTAACATAACCACTAATTAACATAATCTCAGATGGGGCACACTTAATAAATATCGTCCAGGTAATACAGATCATACATTCGAAAAGGAGTATTTTTGGGTTACTTTTATATTTGATTTTATTCAAAGAAGCGATTCAAATTTACTTTATTTCTGCTTATAAATATTGATTTAACTCTTACTACATAATAAATCAATCACACAATTATTAACTCCTAAATTAATTAAAGACTTTTTATGCAAACTACTGTTTTATATGCTACAAACCCTACATAATCATGATTCCAATCATTACATGGATCACGTACCCACGTGACGATCCAATCGATTCAACCTTTTTAGCCAAACATCAGCTGAAATAGTGTTCTGACCCGGGTAAGTATCATCTGGGTCACCCCGCATAAGTTGGTTATAAACTATATATACAGGCTATATCTCTGTTCTTACCTGGGTCAGTGACCTATATGCGTCACAGGTCAGAAATTGTTATAACCCGGGTAACCCAGGTGACCCGAGTTGGGATTTTCATGACGGGTCAGAACACTAGGCTGAAAGTAAATATTAAAGTACTGAAAGTATTATTTTTCTTATTTACGCATAGCATTAATTATGCATTGCTTCAGAGCTCTAATTTTAAGCTTTACTAAATATATGAATATCACTCTTCACAATAACACTACTAAACCTGCACTTCAACCAATGCTGATGCAGAATAATCATTTATAATGCTAAATTTTTATGCTTGGCATCACTCTCATATAAAACAGTCTCAATTATGAGAAACCAGATAAATATAGCGAGCTGGTAAAATTTAGATGTTGTAAATTGACATATTTTGTGAAAGTAATATACAAAAATTTTGTTAAATAGTACTAATTAATTAACATGATAAGATTAATATTTTTAAAATTAGTTGTTAAATGAACAAATTATTATTCAACTCTCTCCGCTGATCCTCACGACCAATTCTGAGTAGAAACAAAAATTCAAGCTAGAGCAATAACGACAATAGAAAATAGCTATTTGGCGTATAAGATTATTTGTAGAGAACAAAAAGATAGATAGGGTTTATTAGAAGCATTTATTTATCTGACTAACTGGAAGTCACAAAAAGGAGACTTTTAAAACTTTTTGTAACAGAAAATAAAATTTTTGATTTCCATTGCATTAATTGGGGAATCAGCCTAGACCCGGAACTGCAGATCTTTGTGAACACGTAAACAAATAAACAAACAATTAATAATACAATAGTAAGTGCCAAGTAAACAAACAAATTTGGAAGAACACGTACAAAACGGGTTATAAACACAACAAACATGTGGAAAAGTAAAACGTGATAAGTAAACAAAATATAATAGAAGTAGATCTAACAAGAACTAGATAATCAATAAACAAGATTAAGGAAAAGCCAATATACCAAAATAAGAAGTGTCAAAGCAAGTACAGATCAGCATGGAGCAATTCGAAAAGTATAAATATATCTTTAAAAAAGAAGAAAGCGAAATTGTTAAGGCTTTAACAGAACAAAGAAATATCGTATTGGAGAGAGATAAATTTGTAGCAGAATTTTTGGGAATAGAATATCCAGAAGTGGTTCTGATAGTTAGAAGAATATCAAAAATAGCAGAATGGAAGGCACTAGGTAGGAAGATGAAGGAGGAAAAAGAAAATAGAAATAGTCTAGTAGAAGAAAGAAAGCAGAAAAAAGAGATGATAGCTATGTTGAGTAAGAAAATTGCAATAGGAATCCAAGAGGAAGGAAATCAGATTATGGTATTAGAGAAATTGAGGAACGAGTTACAGGAATATTGGAGTGCTCGATAAATAATGAACATTTAGCATACTTCAATGGGGAAAAAAACCTGTCAGGAAGAAAGAATACTGTAACTAAACCAATACAAGAAGAGATAGCTGAAACCAAAGATGTAAATAAAGAAGAAGAGGAAAGAAGACCAATAATAGAAGCACTAAGCAGGGAATATTATGGAGATTATGCATTATGGGATATCCCACAATACTGTACAGCTAAAGATATAAATTTTGGCAGTCAAAAAATTTGGGAAAGTTGAAATTAAAAGATGGGTTAAAAGAGCAAAAGTGAAGTCAGCTATTGTCAAGATACAATTCCACAGGCCAGAGGAAGAAAAGATGTTAGAATCAAGTTGGTCAATTCCAATCATAGCAGGAAAACTAACAAGAATTTCAAAAGAAGAAGATGGTTTTCTAACAGTTAAATAAAGAGCACAGTGGAAGGCAGTAGTAACAAACGTAACCCAATACGCACAAGAAGTATTACTATTGAGACAGTTAAGAAAATTTAATGCAAAGATGGTATTCATTCCTGTTAATAGTAATGGGAATCTAAAGACATCAGCTATTGTATATTTTGAAAATGAGGACGATAATGAAAAAACAAACAATACGCATTTATATTGGAAGCAAGAGGAGAAGTACCGTAACGGTCAAAGAAGTGAAGACACGAGAGACGGAAAAGGAAAGGTACTAGCAAAAGCAGACCAAAGAACAAGAAGCCAATATAAAGAAATCAAGAACATGAAGAAATTTGGAAAACAAGACAGAAAAAGATGGGAAGAACAGGGGAGGAAAACAATAATAGAGAGTGAAAAGATAAACACATTGCAGAGAAGACCGATAGGAAAATGGAAAGAAAGGACGAGAGAAGAAACAAAAGAGGAGAACACGGTATTATCAAGTCAAAAGTTATTAGAAAAGATACTTAAAAGATTAGTAAGACTTGAGGAAAGGAATAGTATAGGGGTGACTCCATGTCACTCCTAAGATTGTTGCCGTGGGCATCCCAGTGGACGAAGACAGGCTGGTGGGGCTGTCTAAATGAAGAACAGAGGAGGAGGAAGGTGGTAGGAGTAAAGAAAAGAGAAGATATAAAGAACAATATGAGAAGAAAATTATTAATATAGTTAAAGATAAACGTAAAATGGAATTTAGAATAGCATGTTATAACATTAATAGGCTGAAAAATCAGAATAGTTATAGGATAGAAGCATTATTGGATTGGGCAGAAGAAGAGGAAATTAGTGTAGTCGGGATTGTAGAGACAAACATTTCAAATAAGAAGGCAAAGTGGCTGGTTGGAAAAGATAAACAGTATCTGAGTTTTTGGGCAGATGCAGATGCTAAGAAAAAGAAGAGATCAGGTATTGGAGTATTAATAAGGAAAGATTGGGGTGTACACGTTGCAAAGCCCCGAGCAATTACAGAGTACATAATGGAAATATCGCTATTGTTTAGGCAATTAGAGATAGTGATCATTATTGTATATATCCCTCCAAACAACAAAGAACAAACCAAAAACATACAGCAATATATAGTGAAACGATTTATACAGAGAAAACCAGTGACACAATTTATTATATTAGGGGATTTTAATCATGTATTAGATGAAGTATTGGATTGGTTTGAAGGGGAAGAAAGGGCAGGAAAAAAAACAGCTGCCATTATACCGATGGTTAGAGAATCAAAATTTTTACGATAAATTTAGAGAGCTAAATCCAAACAAGATAGCATATACTTGGTCAAGGAATGAAAGTAAATCAAGAATTGATATGATATGGACATCTGGCGATTTGTTCAATGGGCTTAAGAAGGCTGAAATACAAGAAGCTGATTGTATAATAGGCAGTGATCACGAATTCATATTAGCGGAGATAGAACTAAGTGAGTTTTTAAAAGTAAACACTGCGGCTCGTAACAGGAAGAAGAAGTACATGAGAAAGGTGTACGAGTATGGGAAGGCGAGAAGAGAAGATTGGGAAAGTTTCAGATCAGACCTGCAACAAACAATTGAGAAAAAACCAAGTATAAAATATTTAGAAGGGCAGGAAGTATCCCATGATAGTAAACAGCTAATAAATAAAGTGTGGGATGCAATTTCAGATAGTATAAGATATGCCGCAAATAAAAACATCTCGTATAAAAAGATATCCAATACTGTAGCAAGCAAAAGTGCTAAGAAGTTACGATTACAGTTGCACCAAGAAGTAATAGAAATCAGCAAACTTGTAAGGATACTGAGGAAATATAAAGATTAATATATAGAGAGAGATGTGCAGGAAAAAATTAATTGGACAATACAAGAGATAAATGAGAGATTAGGAACTTTAATTCCACACGTAGAAAGTATAGTTAAGGATGAACACGTGGAAGGTATAAAAGGGTAGTGGAAGCTAATCAAGGCAAGATGGATAGAAGAACAGAAACAAGAAAAAAGGTTGAAGATCGAAGAGGCAGTAGATGCATGGTGTGCAAAGATCGTCAAAGAACAAAAGAAAATATTGGTGAGTCTGTTAGAAAAACCTTTTAAAAATGTACAAATTGACAGGCTATTGATTGAAAAGGATAGAGAGTGCAGACTAGTTAGTGATGTAGATGAAGTATTATTGGAGACAAAAGAACACTTTCAGAGGCAATTTAGAAAAAGGCATGTAAATAAGGAATTATTAAAGGGGAAATGGAAAAACGTATACAAGCCACAAGATTATATCAAGGAGGAGTAGTACATCGGGCTCGAAGAAGAAATTACTAAAGGCGAATGGGACCAGATGCTTAAAGAAATTAAAACGGCGACAGCACCAAGAGTGTCCAACATAAGTTACATTTTGCTCAAAAATGGGAGTAAGGAGACGCAAGAAATTTTCAGGCGGTTTGCAAATTTATGTTGGAGTAAAGGAGATGTACCAGATAAATGGAAAATCGCGCAATTGTATGCGATACCAAAGGATACAGACTGGGATTAAGCCTTAGCAAAGTAAGACCAATAGCCTTGTTAGAAACCTTCAGGAAGTGTATTACAAAAATCATAATGAATAGATTAACAAAGATTATAAAGGAAAATGATATTCTGAAAGGTCAAAATTTTGCTGCACTTCCGGGTTGTTCAACAGAAGAGCTGGTGCAGATAATAAATGCATTGATGGAAGATGTGAAAGAAAAGAACAAGGAAATGTGAATAGTATTTCAAGATATGCGGAAAGCATACGACTCAGTATCTTTGGAAATGCTACAATTAGCATTAAGAAGAATAAAGGTCCCAGAAAAAACAATTGGCTTTGTATTAAGTATGTTCGATAAACGACAAATGCTAGTGATAACGAAGGAAGGTTTAACAAGTCCTTTTGTGGCAGAAGACGGAATAGATCAGGGAGAGGTTCTGTCTTCGTTGATGTGGAGAGTATTTTATGATCCGTTACTGTGTAAAGTACAAGAAGAAGAAGGACTTGAGTATATTGCAGAAGTTAAAATTCTGGTAGATAGTAGAAGAGGTACATAGTGCATAGAAAGAGTAAGACAAGCTGCGATAGCATATGCCGATAATACAACGTGGTTAGGGAAGAGTAAAGAAGAAATGGAGTCAATTCTAGCAATTGCAAATGAATTTTTTGTAATCAATGACATACAGCTAAATGAGAGCAAATACAAGCTTTTGGTGATGAATAAAAAAAAGAAAGAGGAAAGCAAAGATATTCAAATTAATAAGATAGTTATCAAGGCAGCAAAAAAGAATACAGTTGTTAGAATGTTAGGAATTTGGTTGAATAGAAGACTAAAAAAGTCGCTAGTTAAAGATAAAGAGAAAGAGATAATAAGACAAACAGCCCTAACCTTAAGATAGAAGAAAATGACGATTAGTCAACTGATTTATGTGAATAATATATATTTGATACCAAAATTATGTTATATTTTACAAGTATCAAATCTAAGCAAGACGGCACTGCAAAAAATACAGCAACCATACCTTCAATTAGTCAAAAACAAAATAGGAATGGCAAGAACAGCTGAAAATTATATCATATCCCACAGAGGAATGATGGGATGTAAATTGTTGGAGCAGGAGTTGTGTATTAAGCAGATTTCGGCATTGCAAAATCAGCTGAACAATGATGGGATAGTGTTGAAGCTTGCACACATTAGAATAAAGCAAGGTTTGCTTAATGCGGGTTTAGTAGATATGGAGTGGAAGAGTGAGAAAGATAAGGAGCTCCAACAGTTATGGAAAGGCAATCTAGCATGCCGAGTGTTGGTCAAAGCGAGAAAGTTAAAAGTCAGTTTTGGTTTTGATGAAAATTGGTGGGTATATATGAAGGAAAATATCCGATCAGAAATTTGCTCCAGGAAGAAAAGGGAAGTAGGAATTTGATAAGTGGACTACAGGATACGGGTATATTCTTTGTAGAGCAGTTGCTAGACCAGAGTGGTAAAAACATGTTAACGTGGCAACAAGTTATGTTGGCAAGAGATAGAGTCCGAAGAGGGAAAAGGCCCAAATGGTTTACAGTAGTTAAAAGTAAACTTTTGCAAAATGAAGATAGAAGAATGGTTAAAGAGGAATGGATAGGAGACGCAAACAGTATGTACACACTAAAAATGTCAAAAAAAGAAGTGTCACGTGATAACAGAAAGAAGGAGTGGATCTTACTTAGAGGAAAAGAGAACGAGCTGGTAGTAAAGAGAATCAAAGTGTAAGGTCTTAACAGAAAATTGGAGAATGGTAGAAGACACAAACTCGCTTGGAAAAAGTCCTGGTAAAAGTTTACAGTATTTGGAAAGGCAAGAAGAAAGTGGAAGCTCTGAGAGTGCGAAATGGTTAACGAAGTCTAGGATTTTATCATGCTTACCAAGGCCAGTAGTTAAAGAAGGGAAGCATGTATGTCTGATACCAACAGATATGTTAGAAGAAATGGTACGTCCAGAAGCGCCAATATCAAAAGAGAAAGAACATATTGCAGAAGACGTAGTGATAGAAGATATTGATGTAGGGATGATTAGGCAGCAAAAGGTGAGACGTGAAATGGAGGAAACACTTGAACAACAGCTCCAAAGTAATAGAGAACGAGATAGTAATGTAGTAGTTTTTTATACAGATGGGTCGTTAAGGTCTGTAGAAGGTGAAAATAAAATGGGAGCTGGTTGGGTTCAGGTGGATAATGAAGGGAAGTTATGCTTAACAAAAGACATGTGTAGAGTACAAGCATAGCCATCTTCAACAAAGCTGAAATTGGTAGCAATTTGGCTAGCTTTGTTGACAGTGCCTAGTAATAGAAAAGTAGTAATTAGAACAGTTAGTTTAGGAGCAATAGCAGGTCTGAGCAGAAATTTGGAACTTCGTGAAGGGAAAAAATGGATGAAAGAAAATTATTTTGATTGGTTAATCAAAATCAAAGATATGGTAAAGACGAAAGATATAGAGCTACAGCTAGAGAAGATAAAGAGTCATAGCAAAGATAGGTGGAATGACAAGGCGGACGCTTTAGCAAAAGAAGGAACAGAAAGAGGAACAAGTATAGGGACACCAGAATACAATCAGTGGATTAAATGTCCTTTACGATGGAAGCATTATAGGGTTGAGTTAGGAACAAGAGCATTTCTAAGGAAAGTTTTTGACGCCAAAAATAGTGCAAGATGGCGCGAATCGAAGGTAGTTCAAGACTTCGAACAAGAAGGAAGTGAGGAGAAATATAATTGGCATTTATTTTGGTCAAGCCTGAAAGGTTTTACAGGCATTAGATGCACAACCCTGAAGAAAAGCAAAAAATTGACGTTCTGGTACAAGGTGTTTTTTAATGAGTTGCTAGTGCTAGAGGTGTTAAAAAAAGAAGACCTGATATCTATATATCATCCAACTGTATTGCATGTATAAAAGAAGTGCCGGAGACTTTAGAGCACTTGGTGGAGTGTGATGCATACAGTTTTTTGTGACATAATATTGAAGTGGTAGCAACAGAAGCAGTATGGCAGAAGCT